>MU726479.1:254766-268370 GCA_026770625.1 Nicotiana glauca | reverse complement strand
CCTTTTTATTAGAAATTGAGCTCCGTTGTCATTACGAAAGTATGGTAAGAGTTGAATTGGCTAGTGTATTGATTGTTATTACGCATTAATTGATTTTCATATATCTATATGTATTCTGAAGGGTGTGCCTCAATGTGAATAATGTGCCAATCTTGACAATTAGATAATGATGAAAAGTACTGTTATGTGTTGAAATACTTGGGCTATAAGCCAACATTGAAACAAAGAATTATTCATGCTAGCTATGTGCTCACTTACCTGTGATTGCAACTTGAATTATCCTTGATATATGTGTCTATGACCACAACTTGTAAGATGAATATTAAAAAGGGGACACAATGTGGTGATGGTGGACATGAGTGCTCCAGGAATTGTTATGATATGTGTGAGATAAAGGCTTGAAGTACTGACTAATGAGAATGGAGTAATGCCTCCAATGAGGTGACCTAGCCAATCGGGTCGTGATCGGACACCATGACGCACACATGGTGGTAATGTGCTGATATTGAATTTCGGATAAGGAAAATGAATTATTGATTGAGAGTAATGCCTCCAATGAGGTGACCTAGCCTGTCCGGTCGTGGCCGGACTCCGCTCGAGATGGCGGTGGTAATGAGAATAATGGTGAACATGTGATAGATATGCCTAAATCTATGTTGTGGAAATTGTATGAAAGATTATATGAATTGTTTCTTGATTTACCCATATTAATTGCATGTAGCTATTTGATAGTTCTTTCTAGTAAAATGGTATTTTGTTATACATACCAGTACAATTCAAATGTACTGACGTCCATTTTGCCGGGGGCGCTACATTTGTGTTATGATTGTAGGTGGCTCCATAGCGGATAGTGCCAATCGTGTGTAGCGGAGCTTTATTCTACTTGAAGTCTCGGTGAGCCCCTTTTTCTTCCATGGGGCTATATGTTGTGTCTTTTGTTATTACAGCTTTCCACTTTTGAGGTATAGCCGGGGCCTTGTTGCCGGCATAGTTATGTTTATCTGTTGTATCTTTAGAGGCTCCAAAGACACTAGTATGGGTTATGTACGGGTGTCGGGGAGTCCACTATATATGTTGTAATCCTAAACTTGTGATCTCTATAAACTGTAACTCTTATAGAATCCTTGAAGCTAGCTTATGTATGGTAAATCTTTGTGACATGAAATGAACCAATGATATAGTATGCACCATGTATTCTCGTCTAAATTAATGAAAGGCATTGGTTCCATATTCATATTGATTTGGAATAGAAAGTGTTCGGCAAGGCTTGCTCAGTCGGGTTCACTTGATTGAGCGCCGGTCGCGCCTCTCGAGGTTGGGGCGTGACACACTTGAATTGTACTGGTATGCATGAACAAACTTTACCCAAAGTAAAATCAACAAATACACAAATAACAATAGTAATAGAATCAACAACTCAAATGCACACGAAAGGAGCAACCAAAGCCAAACAAGTTTTACAATCTCTCCTTTTCCCTTTTCAATATCATTTCTTCACATCAATGATTCACATAATTTTGTCTCAATAGTGATTTCGATCACTTTTCCACCCTTATTAACTTGGCCACCCTTATTACCTCGTCTACCCTTATCACCACAACCCATATCTTATTACTTCATGTTGCAGCGTGCAACCCGATCCCACCGGACAATCATATCTCACACAACAACAACAATAATTCACAAAGAGTGTTCATAGTCATCAATACCAATTCTAACATATACAATAGCCCGTATACATTTCAAGTCCACAACAAGTCACATATGATATTGCCACAGCTGTTTCAATTGCATCAATTACGATTTCTTTCCACTGTTTATTTCATAGCTCTTACCACTTAACACATTCACGCCCACACACACTTAGGTTATTGACATTTACTCACACCATTATCATGGAAAAACTTAACCGACAACGTTCAAGACATATTAATCACAAGAATTTGCAAGTAGTCCACGTAAGTAACACATACCACTTACTCGTATATCAACAAGGTGACTTCACAAAGGTTAAAGTTAGCCATACATACCTGGAGCCGAATTCTCTTTTAACTCTAATTTCAATTCACCAAACAATCTAGCAACGTCAATCTAGTTCACAAATTAACACATATATCTTAGAATTGAAGTTCACAAACACGACCCAAACTTATTTACATTATCAACCCCTCTTTTACAATTCTTTACTCTTATCCAATTCCTCTTACTAGATCTTAGGTTTTAAGAGTCATGCATGTGTATTTCAACTTCCACTTTCAAGAATTAATGCATGAGAATCCCCCGTTTTGTTTAAATATGAAAACCAATGAAAAAAGATTGGGGATTTTAACTGCAAGAACGAGGATGAAGATATCTACTCAAAATTTTTCGAGCCTGGGGGACTTTGAAAAATCGAATTGAACGAGGATAAGCTTTCTCTCTCTCAAGAACCCCCTCTTCCCTCTCTCTATTTTGTTTAGTAAGTAAGTTAAAATGAGGGAGTGGGGTGTTTTATTAAAAAGGGGGTAAGGTTTAAAATTTAGAAAAATAGGAGCCCGAGTCAGGTTTGCAGTCGCACTTTACGATCGAAAAGTGGAAATGCGGTCCGCATAATAGACCGCAAAAGCGCTCCAAAACTCTGAACATTCTATTTGGATTTGCGGCAGAAATGCGGTCCTCATACACTATTTGCGGTCGCATAATGCACCGTAGTTTTGACCTCAAATTTGACAGACACATTGATTCATTTTGTGGTAGAAATGCCGTTTCCATATTAGTTATGCAGTCGATAATGGACCGCATTTTGACCTTAATTTTAACTAAACCACTTACTCAATCTGCGACAGAAATGCGGTCTGCATACTTGATTTGCGACCGCATTCTGGACCACATAATAGCACTTTTCTAGAAAACATTGACTATTTGATTTTTAAATGCTAAATCAGTACAAAGGGTCCAAACCCTACGTGCTACTAGGTTTTGAGGACAAGTTTTCACGGGGCCTTACAGTTCTGTCACAATTCAATATTTCATTTCCCTCCGCAATTGGAAACTGAGCAGAATTTTGAGGAGGGCCCTCAAAATTCTGAAGTAATTTCAGCCCATCACCGCACGAGCAACAGTAAAAAATGTCAACCCATCAAACTGGGCCAGAATTTTGAGGATGACCTTCAAAATTCCGTAGTAGGAGAGGTTGCAATGCCCTAAACTACGTCATAGTCATCGGTTCATCTACAAGTTTATTTTAATTATACATTTATGTCATACTTTTACAAAATCATGCATGTTTAGTATTAAAATTACTTTGTTTAGCAATGCTATCCCAATGATATAGATGGTACCACCAGATCAAAGCCGAACGAGTCAAGCAAAGCCAGCGGGGATACGAACTAACCTCCCCTCCCTAAAAAACTCACGATTTTTCTTTGGATGCAGGCACTAGGATTGCAAAATCCTTAAACATATAGTACGCCCAACGGACAAACATTGTTCTCAAAACTGTTGCACTTTCCAACATTTGCTATCAGCACACACCAGCAATGCTCTGTAGTCACAATGCTCCCAGTAATCACAATGCCGTAATTTGCTATCAGCTGAGAAAACTCTACTGTCATTTGTTATTTTGTTTCTTGCATAAGGCTACCATTTTGCCTTCCGAGACTAAACGCTATCTCAATCGGCATTTGTATTACATAAGGCTACCATTCTGCCTTTTGAGACTAAGCACTGTCTCCATCTGCAATCTTGCATAAGGCTACCATTTTGCCTTCCGAGACTAAACACTATCTCCATCTGCATTCTTGCATAAGGATACCATTCTGGCTTCTGAGGCTAAATGCTGTTTCCAACTGTATTCTTGCATAAGGCTACCATTTTGCCTTCTACGACTAAGCACTGTCTTTATTTGCATTCTTGCATAAGGCTACCATTCTACCTTCTGAGACTAAACGCAATGTCTATCTGCATTTGCATTGCATAAGGCTACTATTCTACCTTCAACTTGCATAAGGCTACCATTCTGCCTTCTGGGACTAAGCACTGTCTCCATCTGCATTCTTGCATAAGGCTATCATTCTGCCTTCTGAGGTTAAGCTCTACCTCTATCTGCATTCACATCTTTGCATAAGGCTACTTTCCTACCTTTCAAGTCTAAGTTCTGCCTCCAATTTTCTTCGAAACTAAGTGCTATCTCAAGCACTATTTATCTCACTTTTCTTACGGGCTAAGCTGTGCCCTTTATTTTGCAAGACTAAGCTCTATCTTGTCCGCATCATACTACTACATCCCTCATGGGCTGAAATATCGCCAACTCGTCCAAAGGCATCATTGTTCAGAGGCAAAATCGTCATGGCCCGAGAACACCATGTCATGGGCTGACAATCTCTTTCAATCTTTTGTATATCATTATTCAAAGGCGTCATGGTTTGGAGGTACCATCCTCATAGCCCGAGAACATCATTTCATGGCTTGCGAATCCTACACCAAATAACCCATGGCCCAGGACATCATGGTCTTAGGACACTATTCCTTACCGTCCAAAGACAACATTCATGGTCCGACGAGAATTTGCATCATGCTTAAATTATGCTATGTAAGCTTGCATTTCTTCTATTTGTAGGTAACTCGGCAAGCAACAACTATCCCAGTAGGAGCGATCCCGCTCCAGGTTTTCGAGCCATATTAAGCCTTACCATTCCCGTAAACCGTTCACTCACCCAACCCTAGATGTTGCATCCATTCTTGAGATGACTTCACCGACATACTTTGCCGATGAATTCGGAACTACATATGGCCTGATTCTTGTAAAACCAGGGATATGTAGGCAGCTCAAAAGTCAATGTGAAATCCTAAAATCTTCAAACCATTATGCTTGGTCAAAATTGGCCATCATATCTTTACCCGACAACTCTTTCATCCTTCCCGGGTAAAGAGGGGCAGCTGTTGATACCCAATTTATCCCAAAAATATTTTTAAATAGCATAATATACTTTCAAAATCATGCAGTAATAGCAATTTGTATTTTTCCATAATTTTCCTATATTTTATTAATTTACCTAGTATTTTATTTCCAATAAATAATTACAGAATTGCACTCTCAAAGGACCAATGGCCGTTCGACTCATACCTAGGGTCTGTGCTCGTCGTTCTCGGGCCACCCTTGGCCCGTCTGAGTAAGATTTTTCTATTTTTAAGTTAGATCCATGGCCTCTAAGTCGGAATCTCTCCATCTTGGGTATCTCTCTCTGAAACCCTAACTCATCTCTTGACTCTTCAGATATGCCATAGATCTGAGTGTATTTTGAGTTATTTTCGTTGTTTTCTTAAGAATCTCTCCGGTTTGTCCGAAACGCCTTTTCATATTCAAACTAGGATTTCTTAACCCCTTCTCAAAATGACTTTTCCTCTGATTTTTAGCGTTATTTTATGATTTTTATATGCTTACATGGTTTATTTAAGTTTTCCCTTTTATCTGATTCATTGTAACAGCCCGACCGGTCGTTTCGAGCCGTAGCACATCGTTCAGTAGTCTGAGGCCATGAGCAGCTTCATTTCAGGTATTGTGACTTGTTCGCATGGTCGAAATTTGAATTCAGGAAGATCAGAGTTAAATTTAAATGAAAATTCTCATTTGAGCAACTTAAAGTTGAAAGAATGTACTAGGATTGGAACTTTGAGTAAATGACCTCCGAATTAGGATCTGAAGGTTCCAGCAGGTTCGTATGATGATTTCGGACTCAGGCATATGCTCGGATTCGGTTTTGGATAATGCGGGAGCATTTTAGCGCCTATTCTGGAAGTTAGCATTTTGGAAGAAATTTCTTAAGTTTGGCTTAGAGTGCATTTCAGCATTATCGATGTCCGTTTGGGATTCTGAGCCTGGGAATAGCTCTTAATTGTGATTCTGGAGTTGAGAGCACGATCGGGAGTGAATTCAGAGGCCCGTAGGTCATTTTGAAGCCATTTGGCTAAAGATAGAAATTTGAAGGTTTTTGAGAAGTTTGACCGGAGGTTAACTTTTTGATATCAGGGTCAGAATCCAATTTCAGAAGTGGGAGTGGGTCCTCAATGTCAAATGTAAATTGGGTGCAAAATTTGATGTCAATCGGACGTGATTTGATAGGTTTAAACATCGGAAATAGAAGTTGGAAAGTTCAAAGTTCATAAAGCTCAAATCGGGGTGTAATTCATGGTTTTAGCGGTGTTTGTTATGATTTAAGGCCTCGAGCAAGTCCGTAATATGTTTTGGGAGTGGTTGGTATGTTTGGTTTGGGGTTCGGGGGCCTCAGGTGGATTTTGGGTGGCTAACGGATCGAATTTGGAGTTTGAGGAAGAGCTGGAGCTGCTACTTCTGGTATTTCCGCTTCTACGGATTTGGGACCACAGAAGGGGCCCCGCAGAGGCGAGAATTTAATCGCAGAAGCGGTTGGGACCAAAATGGAGAGGACCGCAGATGCGGTCGAGTACTCGCAGAAGAGGTACCGCACCTGCGATGTGGAGAACCGCATAAGCGGAAGGCCCGGATGTGGATGGGATCCACAGAAGTGGCAAGATATCCGCAGAAGTGGAACCGCTTAAGCGGTAAAATTTCTGCAGAAGCGGAAACGACTGAAGGTAGAGACTTGTTTTAAATCGGGGTTTTGGTTCATTTCACCCATTTTTCATGGCTTGGGGGCGATTTTTGGAGAGCTTCAAAGAGGGATTTCGTCATCTATGTTAAGGTACGTTATCCCCACCACTCTTAAGTTGAATATATCAATTATATATGGCTTTAAGCATGGAAATTAGAGTAAATATTGAGGTTTTGGTTGAAAATCTAAAAAATTATAATCTTGGGTTTTATCCACGATTTCGAGTATGGAATTAAGAGAAAATTATATATTTGAGTTCGTGAGTTCATGGGAAACTTTATCTTCGAGAAATTTCGGAATCCGGGAACGTGGGCCCTAGGGCATTTTTGTCAACTTTTCGTTCGGGGTTAGGAATGGTTATAAATTGGGTTGTAAAGTATAATTGAGCATATATTAATGGATTTATATGATCGTTGGCTAGTTTTGCAGCATTGTGCGTCGGTGCAAGTTTTCGGAAGAATGTAGAATGCCGGTTGCGGATCTTAGGAGCGAGGTGAGTCTCATTTCTAATCTTGTGAGGGGGAATTTACTCCATATGTGAAGTGATTGATTATGTGCTCCTATTTGTGGGGGCCATGTACGCACGTAGTGACGAGAGTCCGTGCGTAGCTACTATTGTGCTATTGTCCGGGTAGTTAGGACCCATCAGCATTCTATACTTGGAATATCTATAACCCTATTGACATTTGATCTTCGTAAATCACATTGAATTAATAAATGGATTTCTAAAAAGGACTTAAGATTGTTTTCTCAAATTATTAAAGAGAATTGACCTTTCTTAGATAATTGCTCCATGTTGACTTCTTGACTGATTGTCTATCTGTGTGTGTTTATTTTGGAACGGGCCGAATGCCTCGGCAGATTAATAGATGCATCTATAGGCGCACTGTCGACCCTCGACAAGTGCACATTTTTTTTTGTTGGATCTGACAGTCGCCTCGGTATGATTTGTGCTTGCTTGTATTGCTGCCTTGAACTTATATAAGTTTTTACATGCCTCACTCTGGCTCGAGATCATTTTATTAATAATGAGAAAGAAATCTTGAAAATTTCCTATTAAAGAATTACGTGTTTACTTGTTTTCTCTATCTGCACTAAAAGTATGTTTATAAAATAAATCCACTGTTTAATATGTATATTAAGGATAAATAATCATTGGATTATTAGAGAGCATCAAGTTGACCATCTCGTCTCTACCCCTTCGGGATTAGGCGGGACACTCACTGAGTACACGTTGATTACGTACTCATACTACACTTCTGTGCATTTTTGTTGCACAGGTATATACACCTCTAGCAGCTTGCTGAGCGTAGCAACATGGATGATTTTGGGACTAGGTGAGCTGCATTGTTCGAGATGACCCACAGCTAGTATAGTTCCTTTCAGCATTTTTATTATTTATTCCCTGTCCACTGTATTTCGGACAGAGGTTGTATTTTATTCTTTCCTTATCGATAGTTGCTCGTGCACTTGTGACACCGGGTTCTGGGGATGTATTTGTAAATATTGTTTAAATATTTTATTTATTTATTCGGAAGAATACACTGAGTCTTGTTTAAAACATATAAAAGAAATATTTTTCAGAAGTGTTAAAATTAGATTTAATGAAGTATCTGAGTTGGGTGGCCTGACGGCGGTGTCCGACGCTACCACGATACTTAGTGGATTTTGGTTTATGACATTCATTATGTTGAAAACCCTAAATTTCCTAGTTCTAATCCTAGGTTTTTGAGTTTGTTTGTGTTAAATATGTTCAACTAATCTGTATGTTTCTCATGAACATTCTGAGATTCTATGATTTTTACCCTATGTTTGCTTGTCAGGTTTTTTGACTTCGACTATTCCTGCCTATTATGTGTTTACTCCTAGAAAATTAGTGGTTATTTCCTCTCATCAGTACCATCACTTACTTTGAATCCCAGATTTATGTTATTCTTTACCCTATTTTTGTATGTGTTATGTTTGCTTTGTTCAGTTGCGATACTTTCCTTTGTCCAGTGTTAACTTCTAAGGGAATCCCTGATTCCCTGTGATTGGTACACTTTGTTCCCTACTGATTTCAACTTCTAAATATTTTTTTTGGCATATTTTGTAGTTGATTATGCTGTCAAATTGATTCTTAGACATTTTTCTTAACTAGAATTTGTCGAACCTAGCCTCTATTACATGCTTTGTAATATGCTTATTTCCTTATGTGTCATGATTAGTATTACATTATTTCATTCCTTATTTTGTCACTGCTTGTTACCGTTTGAATCTTAAACTCCTTAATTAAAGGAAGTACCTATAGTGATTTGATATTAATTGATACCTAGTTCCATATTTATTGTCGAACTTTGATTCTTGCCTTAGTTTCTACCTGTTTCCAAACTATAAATACCTCGCTTTTCATTAACACAACACATGAACACTTTGGTTCAAAACAACTCTCTCTCACATAAAAACACTCTTCTGCTCTCTTTTCTCCGGGTTACTTGCTATTGTTCTAAGTTAGCCAGCTGCAAGCCAAGGCTAATTACTCTACTCTCTTGCTCCTCACTTTATGTTTACTATATTCTTTACTAATATGTTCTGATTTCAATTTAAGTTTCAAAAAAAATATGTTTCTTTTACTGCTTTAGTTCATCCTGTTTCTAGTATGTTTTCACTTATGGTTTTGTTGTTCAACTTGAAACAAATATGTTTACTTTATCAATTTATCAGCACGCTTCTGAATGTGTCCCCTCCCTCAGACTCATCATGTTTATGAAATGTTATCCCCCTCCTAGTATACCCCAATGTGGCCCTTACTTACATATGTTTCTCTGATTTCTGGCATGAACTTCTCTGTGCAAAATAGTTGACTATCCATAAGTTATATGATTCTGTGTTAATTCTAAAGTTCTCTAACCCTTAGCATATTGCTAATTCTATACTTAAGTGCTCCCACAACTATATGTTTACCTATGTGACCTATATGTCCCCAAATCCCACTGCCCCTGTTTGTTGTTGCTGAACCTGCCTTGGCCCTATGTTTCTTGGTTATGTATGAACTTGTTTTGGGTGCTGTGTTTGGACTATTGCTTGTTACTCTACTCTCTTTTCAAAAAATGTCCTATTGAATAACTCCCCCAGTTGTTTTATAAAACTATTTCAAACAAGTCTCTTTTCAAACTATTTTCTTGATGAAATCTTTTCAAAACTATGTGGATCACTCTCACTCTACTCTTAGACCACTATGTTCTGCCCCATTTGTGTGAGCCTTGCCTAGGGACCCTAGAGCTCCCTCTGAACTTTGACACACAAAAGCTGGCCTTTCCATACTGCACTTACTCTGTCTTGACTATGAAATCTGGGTGTGAGCACTGCTTGGGATCCCTTGAGACCCTTAGGGAACTCTGACACACTCGGATATGAGAAAGGCTATGAAACAATCTTGGCATTTGAGGTTCTGGAAATCTGGGCCCATTTTCAGGCTCTCTATAGTGTAACTTCTTATTTTCCTTTTCTACTTTTGTAATTAATTTCAATATTGGTCTGTAATAATTTGTTGTAAATGAATATTGGAGTTGGCTAGTGAAAAGGGGACGTTAGTTACATATGTTATCAATATCAATGGATATAGACTATGCCTTAGGTATACATTTCCTATATGCGCATTAGAATCCATGTCTAAGACCAACACATTCAAATCATATCATGTATTAGATATCATGTTCTTAGGTTTATTATTTTGGCATCTCATTTGACATAATTTTATCACTTAGAATTCCTGATTTATGCTAAATAACAACATTAACATAAAATTGTTGCTCCTGCACATCCTAAAATCATGCTGTAACTTTTCGGGCATTTAGAAATCATGCTTTAGGAATTCTGCATATCCTGAAATCATTTTGCATTTTTATATGTGCATGTTAGATACCCTATTTTAGGATCTCGTTCACACTCGTTCAGTCACACCTAGTTAAACTATAGATTCATGAAAAAGACATAAAACAGTCTCACGTTTTATTATCCTGTTTAAGTGAAACTGGTCATAATCCTTGTATATGTTTGCAACATTTAGAAGAGCATGCTTTACGTAAAAATAACTTCTAAACTGTTTTAATAATTCTGGTAATTTTTGTGCGTTATCCTACGCCTAGACAAGTCTTAGTAATCAACGTCGATAAAACTGGAAACTGTTCGTTGTGTTTACTACTTAATGGTTAACAAGCTTAAAATCAGTAGGCAAGTCTGATTAGGACTTGCTTTTTGAGTTATGTAATAAATCCGATTCTGCTACCATGCATAGGATCTGAATTTAGATCTTAATTGTGTATGAGTCATGCTGTTTGTGTACTATGTGTGGAGGTATATTTGAGCCTTTTATTTGTCTTCCATGCTCCCCTTTAATTGAGGTCCTATTTGTTTAATATGTGCCGCCTTAGTATTTTACATTTAAACTTGAGGATCTACCCATAACCCCCTTTTTATAGTATAGGAGTCCTAAATTCCTTCGGGACTGATAGGAAGGGACGACATGCAATAGTGGTGGTTTAATTATCTTCATGGGGCGGGAAAGGGTAGATATGGATATGATGACCAGTGCGTTAATACCACGTGTAGCCCCTCTTTGAGGAGTGTCATACCGGGTATTGCATTGATGTGATCCATATTATAAATAAACCTAGGATGCCCCTTTACATTCACAAATATGCTTAGATTGTAGTTCTTTTCAAAATCTAGCTTTCCATTAACTGTTTTTCAAACATCCGTGTATTTAAACTTAAATCCCCTATTATTTGAGCCATATTTATTTATTTGCAAAATTGTACAAATCCACAAAAGCTGTTTGGCTGGGAACAACACTGGTGGATCCTGAGGGGTGCCTAACACTTTCCCCTTAGGATAATTTCAAGCCTTTACTGTTGATACCCAATTTTTCTCTATACATTTTTCATACATACAAAATACTTTCAAAATAACATATATGCATATATAAGCATGACCAAGTATTTTAATATTTTTCCTAATTTCTTAAAAAATTTTAAAATTAATTTAGTGTCTATTTTAGCAGTACAAAATCAATAATTATTCCCCAAAGCATCAATTTTGGTGAATAATTTATTTTATTTCCATATTTATACCAAAATATAGTTAAGGTAATTTTTATATATTTTTACAAATTTATTTGGTATTTTAAAAGTTAATTGCATATAATTACAATTTTAGCCTACTTTAAGATTTAATAGTATTTTATAATTATAAAATTTATTCTGATATTTTTCAATTAATATTTATGTATTATTAACTAATCCATTACTTTTAATTTTTCCAAATCATTTTATTATTTTTGTAAAATAAAAAGGGAAAGACTGGCTATTTAACATATATCCCAATTTGTTTCAATTAAAGCCAAAATTGACCCTCCAATTGACCTAATCTTAACCCCCAATTGGACCGTCCAATTTCAATTTAAACCCAACCCCTTAATGAGAAAATGAGAAAATCTTCGGAATTTGATCATTTGTAGTTGGTTTACTTCATGCTTCAGACAGAAGTTTGAATTAGGCTCTCCTTGGTTGGGATTTTTAGCTTTCTGATGTAAATTTTATTTTTACTTTCCTTTATTCACTCTAGGCTGTAATAATTTGTAATAACTTATGGGGTTTATAGTGAAAAGGGGAGGGTCACTTATGTATGCATAATGGTAGATATAATGTTCATAGGTATTTACTTCTGCAAATCATGTCAAGTTCTGCACTCCTACATTTTGCATAGAGAAACCATGCCTACAGGTTCTGCATTTCATATAGTCGTCCTGTTTTTAGGTTCTGCATTTCTACATTTCAGAAATCTTGTCTTTGGGTTCAAAACTTTTGCATTATTTTTTAGAAATCCATGTCTGTAAATTTCTACACTTCTGCATCTTAGAAATCCTGCCTATAAGTTCTGCATTCCTGCATCTCATATAGAGACCATGTCTATAGGATTCTGCATTTTTGCCTATCATATAGAGAGCATGTATATAGGTTCTTCCTGAATTCTGTGTATCCATCACTAGGCAAATGATATATAGGTTTAAATAATAATTAATATTTTAGACACCATGCCTATAGTATCTCTGCACTTCTATTAACGTTTTAAAATCAATAACACTTAGAAAGCATGCCTATAGGAGTAACCGACTAATCTAAATCTGAATCGACTATTTTGCCTACAAGTCTAAAATCAGTAGTGACGTTACTCAAGTGCGCAGAGCTTATGTTTTTCAATAATCAACAAGTCTTCTTCTGAAATCAGTATATCTCTCTTCTGCATTATTAGATGTCATGCCTATAGTTCTCCTTTAAGCAAGGTATAAGGTGAATTAGCTAATGAATCAGGATTTGTTAAATTCCAACCAGCAGGCAGGTCTGATTTAGGTTTCTCATCTAAAACATGTAATAGATCAGTCTGCCTCCCGCTTCCTAAGTTTAATTCAGACCATAACCAGTACACGCAAGACATGCTAAACAATCTTTCCTTAAGTGAGGAGTCATGTTTTGAGCCTTTTAATTGTTATGTGTTTTCCCATATCTGCTTTACGTGACGCCTTAGAATTTTATCCTTTTGAAACCACAAAAAGCCCAAATCTCCTTTCCCTTTAGGACTAATAGTCCCAAATGCCTCTGGGAGTGATAGGATCGGGGAGGGTGCTAGCATGCAATAAGTAACGAAACCATTCTGCGTTTAACACCTCAACGGGGTGAGAAAGAGTTAATATAGATATGATGACCGGTACACTAATACCACGTGTAGACCCTCTTCTGAAGAGTGATTATCGGGTATTGAATTAATGTGATCCATATTATTTGTAAACCTAGGACCCCCTTTCCATTATTTGTTTATTTTTAGAATTTTCAAGCTATTTCCTTTAATTTTCAACTTTCTTTGTTTCTTCAGAATTTTAATTTATTGGCAACCATTGTGTGAAGAAATCTATTTGAAACTGATGTTATTAACGTCATTACCACACGGGGGGGGGGGGGG
>MU726479.1:217370-242822 GCA_026770625.1 Nicotiana glauca | reverse complement strand
TGTTCTCTTGTCATAAGGAGACTGTCCTCCTTAGAACTCAATGCAACCTTTTCGATTCCATTCAGAAGATATTTGCTACGCAATCTTCAATACATATCTTCCTCACGTGCCTTTCATGTGCAAAGGTTATGACTAACAGTGTCTCCCAAGATGGACCAGGTCCTTCCCTGAGTTCATTTGTCAATCTTCAAAACTTCAACTGAACTTTGGCTAACAGAAACCCTTATGTGTCAATCTGTTGTTTACATTTAAAGTCACAATTGTAGCGTGGCTGGGAACGACACTAGTGGATCTCGAGGGGTGCCTAACACTTTCCCCTCGGGATAATTTCGAGCCTTTACCTATTGTCTAGTTTTTTGAATCAAAATTCTTCTTAGTGTCCTAATGAACTTAATCATTAGGTGGAGAATCTTCAAAATTGCAAACCCAATTCCCAAAAAGGAACGAGTTGTCCTCCCAAATGTCATAAACCCGATTTCGTGAGAAAAAGTGGGCATCGACACTTAGCCTGCCTCTGATTACCAAACATAGTTATCAATGAACCCTCTAGGTGCCCTAGCACACCTTAAATCATTACGTGGCGATTCTTTAAAAATGCAAACTCCTTTTCCGAAAGGATCAAGTCGTCTCAACCAAAATGTCATAAACCTGATTTCGCGAGAAAAACGGGGCGCGACTGGTGGCATTTTTTCCTTACGTGTTTGTGAGAAATAGATTGTTGTCACACCCCGAACCTGAAGAGGTATAGCTAGCACCGGTGCCATACTCAGCCCGAGCGTACCACTCTGTTACTATGAACTCTGGAGGGGTAACCCTCAACTTAGGCTGATGAGGCCATATTTTGCATCATATGAAAAAAACGTCCCTCCCATCTGAGGGGTAAACATACCCAAAAGCTGATATATAACTGTGCAGGTCAATGAAGGTGCCAAGAATATCAACTGATATACATCATATACAGGACACTTCTACAAGCTTTTAGAGATAATTGTATCATAGTCGGGATAGGCCTTGACCTATCCATCAAACCTGTATAAAAAAATGGACTCCAAGGTCTAGTCCTGGTAGCTCCGAGGGAGTGGAGCTTACCAACCAAGCTGATGTTTGACTCTGTCTACTGGGAATGTCTATCCAACTGTCTATCCGGACCTGCAGGCATGAAATGTAGCCTCCCCAGCAAAAGGGACGTTAGTACAAAATAATGTATCAAGTATGTAAGGCAATACAATAACTGAAAGCTGAAACTGAACTGATAATATAATAATTGAAAGTAACTGGGAGTCAAAGATAATCTGAAGATATGCTTACCTACTGATACTGTCTCAAATCCCTCAATATAGTAAGTAATAATATATATGTCTGGCCCTATAAGGCTCGACACATATAATTGCTCTACTGGAGTAGGCTCGCTCATTGGTGCTTGGCAATACTAGGCTCTGTATATCGGCCATTTTGGGCTCGCTCATAGGCACTCGGCCACAATAGACTCGGTATATAACTTACCATCTAATTTGACGTTGCCAAAATAGGGGCCTGCCCACCGATTATAGCTCAATAGTGGTAAAAATACCGTAATACTGCCAAATAGGGGCCTTCCCACCGATTATAACTCAATGGTGACCCTCTGCTCTCTTGACTGGAAGAAGTCAATACTTAACTGAATACAAAGTCCTGAAAAGGGAGAATATGCTAACTTATGAGACTAGAATAATATATATAAATTCAGGAATATGAACTTCTCTTTATGTCTCGTTATCAAACACATGTACTTACATGATTATGTCAAAATGAAGGAAAGGTTTAGCCTTAACATACGTTACCCCTATTGTGTTCTTAATACCTTTCAAGTAACTTTTCAAACAACTGAACTCAATCTACCATAGCATAAGGAGATTCAAAATCAGTGCTTTGCAAAGGCTAAGTCCAGAACTTAAGCTAATAGCTCGTTTACGTACATTTGGCAGCATCTCCCCTGTAACGAAGGGCTCCTCAAGATAAACTTATGCACAAGCAAGAACACAATATACTTACCTCCTACAGTAGCTTCAAGTCGAAATCAAAGTTATATTTAGCTTACAACCGCCCTGATTGGCAATACAATACCATAGAAGTGACTTAAGATAATCTTCACTTAATATTTTATATATATAAAGAGAGAGAGACCCTTAAAACAACCCAACAAAAGATTACAACACTTTTTTCCCTTTCAAATTCTATCTTGTAATCTTTCACTCCAACACCACAACCAACATGTAATCACATTGAACACCATCGAAAGGAGGTTAAATATACCTTAGGCAGTACATAACATTCGAAACCTAAGCTTAATTTTGCTCACCATCATCCTTATTCATATCACAATACCATAGAGGGGTTGTTTTTCACCTTTGGCTAACTTTTTTTTTTGTGGTAATTAAAGTATTTTATACACCAAGTAAAGATATTTAGAATTCTTACAAACTGCAACTAAAAGCTCTCGTGTACCTCCTTCTAGCCATGAAGCCCCAGCTAGGATTTACTTATAGACTTTACTACTAATCCTCCACTGCTACTATTTTCTCTAGACTACTTCAGGGTACCAATTCAATTTAGCTATTACTATATCTAACCGGGTAAATATTGTGGCCCTGACATGTATTTCCTGAATGATTAATCGTAGTATAGAATTGGTTGGTCTCTTCTTCTTCTTCTTCTTCTTCTGAATTATCACATTATTACTTTCTTGCCAGATGTGGTAGACAGCAGCTGCTAGGGTCATTCTACATACTGTTGCACCTCCACTCTTTCCTTTGCTAACCTGTTCCAACCATGTCAACTCGTCCTGCCAAGTTTCTTTGTTCTCTGTATACTTTGCCATTTCATTAGGTGCTGCCATATATCTCCTGATATCTTACAATCAAAGAATAAATGTTGCAGTGTTTCATTCTCTCTTTGGCGTAATGAACATTTTTGATCTGAAATAATCTCCCATCTTGCTAATCTTTCTTTTGTAGCATGCCTTTGTTGTATTGCCAGCCTTAGTATGAATATCCACTTGGGCAGTCCCTAATTGTTGCATACTAATTTTCTCCATGTCATCTATGGAAATTCCCCTTGCAAGGCTTTGTACATTTTTCTAACAGAGCATTTCTCCATCTTCTGGACATCCTCTTCTATAAATCCTGCATCTTCAAAGTAGCTCCTTGCTTTGAATATCTTTTGGATGACCCATGATGCACTCTTGGGCTCTGTAGTCCAGACTGTGTTTCCTTTTATGTAGTATGTATTTATCCATTGCACCCACAGTTTCTCCTTTCTTGTGCAAATATTCCATAGTATCTTGCATATAGCTGCTTTGTTCTTGTCACACCCCGAACTTGGGCATAGACATAATACGACACCCAGTACCTAACTACATGCGACCGAGCAAACCAACTGGCTGGCTGAATCAACATATGATATCATAACATACTTGTGAGGCCCGTGAAAGTTTTTTGCTATAAATCCGAAGGCTCGTAGTGCCAACTAGGAATACGTGTAAGAAATATGTAAAATTTTAGCTCGCCACGGTTCAGACACCTTTGGTCTAAGCTATGCGTTACAAAGTCAAGAAATTATGTTTCCCAGAAAAGTGCAATTCTGCGGTCAAGAATGCAATCGTATATCAGGTGTGCGGACCGCATTTCAATCGCAGAGTGAGTCAGTGTGTGGGCCAAATTTGAAGTCAACTATGCAGTCGCATAATCAAAATGCGGACAACATAGTCATCGCATAATTTCCTAAGGATTTTGTGAAAGGCAGTTCTGCGTTGTATTATGCGACCACAGAACGTGAATGCGGACCGCATTCTCGCCGCAAACCCAATCCGTACGCCTAGTTTTTTGAAAGCATTTTTGCGGTCCATTCTGCGGACCGTATTTCCACTTTGCGATCGCAAATCTGACTTGGGCTCTTATTTTATAAATTTTAAAATCCGACTGCACCCCATTAAAAAAACACCACAACAAGCTATTTTCTATTATTTTTCACAATATAAAGAGAGGGGGAGGGAGTTCTAGAGTGAGAAGGAGTGACATTCATCAAGCTCCCTCTAAATCCATGCCCAATTCCTTGAAGGTTGCAAATTGAGGCTAGGTCTTCATCCCAATCGGTAAGTAACTGTACCATTATCGATAATTTCAAGCATTTCTATCAAAGCAAGTAATTAGCAAGAGGGTATATGGGGTATAAGGCTAGAAATCTTGCATGTATAAGTAACAATGGGGTATGGGAAGATTGTGACTTTAAAAGATGGTAATTAGGGTAGAAAGTGATAAAATCTCTCACAAAAGGAGACCAAAAACCACAATGTACACCTAGTGCTCGACAATATGCTCAAATGAGCTAGAATCTTAGTCGTATCTCTAATTCTTGACTGAATTCATGGCTCTCATAACATAGATCGGAGTTGCTAGGAAAATTCTGGAAATTATTGTAAAGAATTAAGGGAGACTCCATTGAGGTATGTATGGTTAACCCTTTTCTTTTTAGTATTGAATTCTTAGTGTTCAAATGGTTCGCTTGAAGTCTCCAATTGATCCTACTTGATTGGTTGCATTAATGTGTTGGGTAACGAACTCCCATTCCGCATTGTTCTATGTGTTTGTTTGGAATAATAATAATTGTCAATGTGATCATGTCTTTCAAGGTGTTCGTTATTTTATTAAGCATGTGTATGCCTTGTATGGTAGCCCTTGACAGATGAATAGTGGAAGTACATGAACAAATTGACAAAGGGAAGACTTGTGATGTGTTGAAATATCTAAATGCCAAGTAACAAATAAATGAAAAGAGGTATTGTGCCCGGTGAGGGAAAAGATGGAAGGGAATGGAAACTAAAGAGTAAATAAAAGAGGTTATGACCCAAGTAAGATGGCTTAGCCGATCGGGCCGAGATTGGACGCCATGCTGTACATATGGTGGCATTTATATTGGGTTCCGAAATATTATTGTGAATATGGATATGTCTCACTTGGGATGGCTTAGCGGGTCGGGCCGAGACCGGAATCCGTGTTAGAAACCCCACGGTGGTATTATATTTTAAATACATGGTATTTGGCACCAAAGAATATTAACGTAAAGAACGGAAATACTCAACCAAAAATCATGTGAAACTTATTTGGTGTTTCTTCTTGAATTTCTGTTATGTAATTGTTGATGATGTAATTTCCTTCCACTGGTTCACTATTCATTATATTAAGAATTGTGTTTGCCTTACATACTAGTGCTATTCGACAGTAGTAACGTCCCTTTTGCCGGGGGCGCTACATCTTTGAATGGATGTAGGTGGTTTCGTTGCTGATAGTGCCGATCGCAGATAATGGTGCACCCTTGTTCTCTTCATATCTATCTCGGTGAGCCCTCATTCCTCCCAGGGATTTGCAGCTCTTCTTTGTGTAAGTTATTGCATTTTTAGGTATGGCCGGGGCCTTGTCACCGGCACCATCACTTTGGTCTTTTGTATACTTAGAGGCTCCGTAGACATTTTTGTGGGTCATGTACGGGTGCCTAGGTGGTCTTAGAATCATGTTGTATTTTGAAGCTTTATGTTCTAGACTGTCAACTATACGTACTTTTGGGAACTAAACTATGACATGTACTAAACTATAAATGTATGGAAATCTTGGAAGTCTAAACTATGGTTTAATGTTGGGTTATAAAATGAGACGCCCATGATTAAATATACAACCCCTTTTATTTCTACAATTACACTAAACGGAATTGGGGCCTGTAATTTTATCAAGTTGGGTAGGAAGTGTTCAGGAGGCTTTCGCGATCAGGTTTTCCTCTGTCGCATGCCGGTCGAGCTCCCCGAGGTCGGGGCGTGACAAACTTAGTATTAGAGCCTAAGGTTTTAAAGCATCCTAGGGTGTTTCAGAGCCGTATCTAGTATAGCCTTTCTTATCGTTGTGTTATCAGCCACATCTATAAGTAGGAGGCTGCTCGGACGTTTAGGAATCGTACTCTTCAATGTATTCCATATCGTGCGATAGAGGGGTACGTGAGGTGTTTTTCCTCTAACTCATGCATTGTTCTACCTTTCAGAAAATGGCACCTAAGAAGAAAGCACGATTTGGCCAGAAAGCCAATACCCACTCGAGAGTGGCTGATGAATCTTTACTTGATGCTGCAAGGGAGGGCAACCGCCCTGCTATCACTTTGTCTGGTACTTCCACTCCGGAGCAGACTAATCCAGTTCCTACACCTACCGAGGATACCACTATCCCTCCCGCTGATATTCTCGATCCAGCCCTAGCCCCAGCTTCTGGTACCAGTATTTCAGATGGGGATCTTAGAAGAGCCATTCAGATGCTGACTCAGTTGGTGGCTGTCACGCCCCAAAACTGAGGGGCGTGACCGGTGCTCGACTGGGTAGCCCCAGTCAAGTGGACTTGGGTGCCTTTCCTATTCCACGCGTTACCCCATGATTACATTACTCATTATTCAAGTGAAATAACCATTTAAAATTAAACACATTCTTACGAGATATACATAACATACATGGTTGATTTGCGTGGTTTACTAGTTACACTGGCCAAATACATAGATACTCACTTACATAACCCACGTTTCATATCTACGGAGTCTCCAGGGATACAAAAGAGTTTTACAATACTTGCCGGTAACAAGGCTCCGACTATACCTTACACAAATACCAAAAATAAGATTCCGGAAGGGAAAGCAGCATGAGCCACTTAGGGTCCTGAGAGGAAATGGGCTCACCAATATAGCTGACGGAAAGATGGAGGAGGTGCTACTATCGGTGGACTGGAGTACTTGCTATAGAACCAACTACAATCATAACAAGAATGTAGTGCCCCCGACAAAAGAGACATAAGTACATTTGAATTTTACTGGTATGTATGAACAAACTTTACCCCAAGTAAAATCAAACAATACACAAATAACAAACAGTAATAGAATCAACCATCAAATGCACATGAAAGGAACAACCAAAGCCAACAAGTTTCACAACCTATCCTTCTCCCCTTCAACATCATTTCATACTCAAGAGTTTCATGTATTTTTATTTCAATTGTGATTTTGATCACTTTTCCACCCTTATTACCTCAGCCAACCTTATTACCTCAGCCACCCTTATCACCACAACCCATACCTTATAACTTCGTACTGCAGCGTGCAACCCAATCCCACTGGACAATCATATTTCACACAACAACAATAGTTCACAGTTCAATCACATGGCTTCAGGTCATCCAAAAAATCATTTCACAATAGCAATAACAATTTTACAATGAGTTTTCATTAACCTCAGTACCATTTCCATCATATCCAATAGGCCGTATACAATTTAAGTCACAACGATAATTGCCTACGACAAGCCACACATGATATTACTACAGTTGTTTCAATTACGCCAATTACGACTTTTTCCATCATTTATTACAAAGCCCTTACCACATAAACACATTCACGCACACACTTAGTTTGTTTCCATTTATTCACACCATCACATTGGAACGTATAATCAACAACATTCAAGGCATATAAATCGCAAGAATTGATGAAATATACCATCTTGCCTTAAAACCGGTGAAATAACCAAAATTCACAAATAGTTCACGTAAATAACACGTATCAATTACTCGTACACCAAACACGGTGACTTTACAAAGGTTAAAGTTAGTGATACATACTTGGAGCCAAATTTCCTTTTTAACTTCTACTTTCAATTCACCAAACAACCTAGTACTGTCAATCTAGTTCACAAGTTAACACATATATCTTAGAATTGAAATTCACAAATAAAACCCGAACTCACTTAGATGATCAATCGCTCTTTTTGCAAATCTTTACTCCTACCCAATTCCTCTTACTAGATTTTAGGTATTAAAGAACATGCATGCATGGTTCAACTTATAATCTCAAGAATCAATGCATGAGAATCCCCCTTTTTATTTAAATCTGAAAATCAATGAAAAACGGTTGGGAATTTTACCTGCAAGAATGAAGACGAAGACAATTGCTTGAAATTTTTGGGCTTAGGTGACTTTGAAAAATTAAATTGATGAAGATAAGACTTTCTCTCTCAAGAACCCTCTCTTTCCTCTCTCTAGTTTTTTTTCAAAAAATGTGTTAAAACGAAGGGTTGGGGTGTTTTATTAAAGAAGGGGTCGGGTTTAAAAGTTAGAAAAATTAGAGCCCCGAGTAAGGTATGCGATCGCATTTGCAATCACAAAGAGGAAATGTGGTCCGCAAAAATGCTCTAAAACTCTAAATATTTTTGTTTGGGCTTATGACAGAAATGCGGCCCGCATAGCAGTTATGCGATCACATAATGGACCGCATTTTGACCTGAATTTGACTAACATCCTGACTCACTTTGCGACAGAAATGCGGACCGCATACTTGATTTGCGACTGCATTCTGGACTGCATAATAGCACTTTGTTGGAAAACTTTGATTCTTGATTTTTAAATGCTAGATTAGTACAAAGGGTCCAAATTGAGCTCGCCGCGAAGAATTTTACACATTCCTAACACCTGCTCGGAACTTGGCACTACGAGCTACTAGGTTTTGAGTACAAGTTTTCACGGGGCCTTATAGTGGCTTCCCAGGAGCAGAGGTCAAATACTGCAACCACCTTATTCAGACCTCAAGGGGATTCTTCCAGTTCCAGAGTAAACAAGTTCCTTCAGTTGGACCCTTAGATGTTCACATGCACTGACCCCGGAGCAGACCCTCAGGATTTTATTGCTGAGATGCATAAGACCCTCCAAGTTATGAGTGCTACCGAGACGGAGGGAGTGGAGTTGGAATCCTATCATTTGAAAGGGGTGGCATATTCCTAGTTCGAGATATGGGAGGACTCCCGTTAGGAGGGGATCCCTCCGGCAAGATGGAGTGAGTTTGCAGATGCCTTCAAAGACCATTTCCTGCCCTGAGATGAAGGAAGATCGTGCTGCAAAGTTTGAGACCCTCAAGCAAGGTAACATGAGTGTGTGGGAATATCATGTGGAGTTCGTGTGCCTGTCAAAGTATTCTGTTCACATGATGCCGACAATGGAGGCTAGGGTGTATTGATTCGTGCAAGCCCTTGGCCCCTTAGTTATTAATGAGGCTGCCACGAGTGCTCTAAATGCTGACATGAACTATGGAAGGATGATAGCATTCACCCAAGCTACCAAGGCTTGATAAATAAAGCACAAAATGGAACGAGGAGGAAATAATAGGTCTAGATCAGCAGGCCACCTTGAGGTTTCATTTGGAGGTGAGGGATCAGCGATGCAGAGAGATTTATCAGGGCCATCCCAGTCTTATGCTCAGTCTTCAGCCAGTGCCCCGCCATCAGGGCGTGGTCAATAGTAGAAGAGTCGCTTTATGCCCATCCAGGACAGCAGGGGGCCCCATCATCTGGGTAGATTGGGAAGGAGACCCCAGCAGCAGCAGAGGGCCCCATGCCCTAAATGTGGGAGAGTATATTGTCTACTACCTACACATGCCAGTTTGTTATGGATACGGGTTGAGAGGCCATATTCAGAGGGACTATCGTGTGTTTCTCCAGGGAGCAGGCAGGGGTATGGCTCAATTATCCAGTCCTACAGCTGCCACATCTTCCACACACCCTCCAGCTCGAGGCTCTCTATCACCTTCGAGGGGACCCAGCCGGTTTTATGCTTGAGTGGTCGTCAGAGTGCAGAGGCCTCCATGGATGTTGTCACAGGTATATTGACCGTTCAATATCATGATGTATATGCTCTTATTGATCCCGGGTCTTCCTTGTCCTATGTTACTCCATATATTGGTTCAAACTTCGGGATAGAACGGAACAACTTCATGAGACGTTTTCTGTATCTACTCAGGTCGGCGAGTCTATTACAGCCGCATGGGTTTATAAGGGTTGTATGGTCCCAGTGCATGGACGGGATACCATGGCCAATCTTATTGAATTGGGGATGATCGATTTTGATGTATAGTGGCAATGGATTGGCTTTATTCATGCTTTGCCAAACTTGATTGCCGAACTAGGGTCATGAGACTCGAATTCCCTAATAAGCCAACTATTGAGTGGGAAGGGAATAATGTCATGCTAAAGGGTAGGTTTATTTCTTACCTTAAGGCCTCAAAATTGATCGGGAAAGGGTGTATTTACCATTTGGTCCGAGTTACAAACACTACAGCTGAGGTGACTGCATCAAATCTGTGCCAATTGTGAATGAATTTCCCAATGTGTTTCCGGACAAGCTCCCTGGGATCCTTCCAGACAGGGAGATTGATTTTGGAATTGATGTGATGCCAGGAACTCAACCTATATCTATTCCACTTTATAGAATGGAACATGCAGAACTGAAGGGGCTGAAGGAACAACTGAAGGATCTTTTAGAGAAGGGTTTCATTCGACCGAGTGTGTCGCCTTGGGGCACTCCGATTCTCTTTGCCAGAAAGAAGGATGGGTCGCTGCGAATGTGCATTGACTACCGGCAACTCAATAAGGTCATAATAAAAAATAAGTACCCATTGCAAAGGATAGATGACTTTTTTAATCAATTGCGAGATGCTTCATGTTTCTCAAAAATTGACTTGTGATTCGGATATCACTAATTGAAGATAAGGGAGTGGGATGTACCAAAAACAACTTTTAGAACACGGTATGGGCACTTTGAATTTCTGGTGATGTCTTTCGGGCTAACAAATGCCCTGGTAGCATTCATGTATCTTATGAATCGGGTCTTTCAGCCTTTTCTAGACTCCTTTGTGATCATTTTCATCAACGATATTCTGGTGTATTCCCGAAGTTAGGAGGACTATGCTGGCCATCTCAGGGCAGTTCTGCAGACTCTTCAGCAATATCAGCTGTATGCAAAGTTTCCAAAATGTGAATTTTTGCTTGAATCTGTCACATTTTTGGGTCACGTTATCTCCTGAGAAGGAATTGTGGTTTATCCCCAAAAGATTGCAGTGGTGAAGAATTGGCCCAGGCCTACCACCCCAATAGAGATTCGCAGTTTCTTGGGTTTGGCTGGGTACTACAGATGATTTGTTGAAGGATTTTCTGCTCTTGCCTCTCCCCAACCTCAATTGACCCAGAAAGCATCTAAGTTCCAGTGGTCCGATGCTTGTGAAAAGAGTTTCCAGGAATTGAAATCAAGATTGACTACCATACCGGTATTAACCCTACCAGAGGGTACAGAGGGATTTGTGGTGTATTGTGATACTTCAAGGATTGAGCTTGGGTGAGTATTAATGCAGCATGACAAGGTTATAGCCTACGCTCCTAGGCAACTCAAGAATCATGAAAGGAACTATCCAACTCATGACTTAGAGCTGGCGGCAGTGGTGTTCGCACTAAAGATTTGGCGAGATTATCTATACGGGAGATGTATTCATAGACCACAAGAGCTTTCAATATATTTTCACGCAAAAAGAGCTGAATCTGAGGCAGAGGAGGTGGCTAGAGTTACTCAAAGACTACGACATTGATATTCTCTATCACTTGGGAAAGGCTAACGTTGTGGCCGATGCTCTTATCTGAAAATCTTTAGGGAGTTTGGCTTGTTTGAGGGCGTATCAGAGGATGTCGGCCCGGGAGGTTCATCAATTGGCTAGTTTGGGAATTCGTCTTGCGGACTCTAATGATGGAGGGGTAGTTGTGCAAAACAGGGCTGAATCATCGCTTGTGGCAGAGGTGAAGGAAAAACAGTTAAACGACCCATTGTTAGTGCATTTGAAATAGGGGATTCATGAACACAAGACCACAGCTTTTTCCCTTTTCATGGATGATGGTACCCTGCGATGCCAAGGCCGCCTAAGTGTTCCGGATGTTGACGATCTTTAGGAAAGAATCAAGGTAGAAGCTCACACTTCTAGGTATTCTATGCACCCCGGTTGTACAAAAATGTATCATGATCTCAAGGAAGTCTATTGGTGGAATAACATGAAGAGGGATGTGGCGGACTTTGTGGCTCGGTGTCCGAACTGTCAGCAAGTGAAGGCCGAACATCAAAGGCCAGGAGAACTGGCTCAAAGCATAGAGATTCCTATGTGGAAATGGGAGATGATCAATATGGATTTTGTGGTAGGGTTGCCACGTACTCCATGCAAGTTTGACTCAATTTGGGTGATTGTTGACCGACTCACAAAATTAGCACACTTCTTGCCAGTCAAATCTACCAACACATCGGAACAATATGCTCAGTTGTATATCAAGGAAATAGTCAGGTTGCATGGTACTCTGGTCTCAATCATTTCAGATCGAGGGGCCTAGTTCACAACCAACTTTTGGAAGAAATTTTAGCATGGTTTGGGCACGCAGGTAAATCTTGGCACAACTTTTCACCCTCGGACGGACGGGCAAACAGAGAGGATCATTCAGATAGTTGAAGACATGTTGTGTTCTTGCACCCTTGACTTCAATGGTAGCTGGGATGATCAATTGCCACTCATAGAGTTTGCATATAACAACAACTTCCATGCTAGTATCCAAATGGTACCAATTAAGGCACTGTGTGGTAGAAGATGTAGTTCTCTTATTGGGTGGCTCAAAGTTGGGGAAGCTGAATTGATAGGGCTAGACCTTGTGCACTAGGCCATAGAGAAGGTCAAGATCATTAAGGAAAGATTGAAGACTGCTTAGAGTCGCCAAAAGTCTTATTCGAATGTTCCACCATTGGGATTTGGAATTCAAAGAAGACAATTGGGTATTCTTGAAGGTTTCCCCCATGAAAGGCATCATGCGGTTCGAAAAGAAAGGGAAATTGAGCCCAAGATATGTCGGACCATACAGGATCATCCAGTGGATTGGTCAGGTAGCATATAAGCTCGAGTCACCACCCAAGATGTCATTGGTACACCCAGTTTTTCATGTGTCTATGTTGAAAAAGGTGGTGGGAGATCCATTCACTATTGTGCCGGTTGAAGCTATTGAGGTCAATGAAGAGCTATACTATAAAGAAGTCCCAGTTGCCATTCTTTACAGGCAGGTCCGAAAATTGAGAAATAAGGAAATTGCCTCCGTAAATGTGTTATGGAGAAACCAGCAGGTTGGGGAAGCCACTTGGGAAGCCGAGGAAGAAATGAAAAGGAAGTACCCCCATTTGTTTGTATAGCCATGTAATAGCCCTCCACCATTTGATCCCTATGAAACCTGTATCCTTGTTTCAATATATGTGAAAAACCGTTCTATTTCAACTTGGCTATATGACTGTCTACGTGGCCATGTTTAATATTATGAAGGTCACGTTGTGTCTATGGAATTATGTATTTGCAGTTAGGACATGTTTTTTGGGGCTCTCTGACAGGTGGATAGGCCTAGATACAAAGGGAACTCTGGAGAAATTTTCAGAAATTTATGGAGTTAGCCAAATCCGGAGCTATTGAAATATCCCATGATTGTGTGAAACTGGGAATTCGTGAGGAACTGCTAGTAAAAGGAACCTTGAATCTCATTCGAGGATGAATAATCCTAAGAGGGGGAGAATGTGAGGCTCGTGAAAGATTTTTACTATAAACCCGAAGGCTCATAGTGCTAACTAGTGTCGGGGTTCGGACCCCTTTGGTCTAAGCTATGCATTAAAAAGTCATGAAATAATTTTTTCCAGAAAAGTGCAATTCTGCGGTAAAAAATGCAGTCGCATATCAGGTATGCAGACCGCATTTCAACCGCAGAGTGAGTCAGTGTGTGGGCAAAATTTGAAGTCAACTATACGGTCAATTATGCGATCGCATAATCAAAATGAGGACCACATAGTTGTCGCATAATTTCCTAAGGTTTCGTAAAGGGCAGTTCTGCGGTGCATTATGCGACCGCAGAACGTGAATGCAAACCGCATTCTTGCTGCAAACCCAATCAGTACGCCCAGTTTTTGGGAGCATTTTTGCAGTCCATTCTGCGGACCGCATTTCCACTTTGCGATCGCAAATCTAACTCGGGATCTTATTTTATAAATTTTAAAATCCGACCCTACCCCATTAAAAAAACACCACAACAGGCTATTTTCTGTGAGAAGGAGTGATATTCATCAAGATCCCTCTAAATCCATGCCCAATTCCTTGAAGGTTGCAAATTGAGGCTAGGTCTTCATCCCAATTGGTAAGTAACTGTACCCTCATCAATAATTTCAAGCATTTCTGTCAAAGCAAGTAATTAGCAAGAGGGTACATAGGTTATAAGACTAGAAATCCTGCATGCATAAGTAACAATGGGGTATGAGAATATTGTGACTTTAAAAGATGGTAATTAGGGTAGAAATGTCACGCCCCAAAATTCGAGGGACTTGACCGGCGCTCGACCGATTAACCCTAGTCAAGCGGACCTGGGTGCCTTTCCTATCCTACGTGTTACCCCACATTTTTCATTTCTTATTAACCAAGTGAAACAACTAATTATAATTGGAACACCTTGTTACAAAAGCATACACAACACGAATAATCTTTAGTGTGGTTTACAACTTACATCGCCCAAGTTACAAAATACATATTTACATAAGTTCTTAACCCACATTGCCTGTCTATGAAGCCTCTAAAGATGAAGGAGGAATAATACAATACTTGTCGGCAACAAGGCTCCGGCTATACCTTTTACAAATACCAAAACAGGATTCCAAAAGACAAGAACAGAAGCGGCATCAGCCATGCAGGGCCCCGAAAGGAAAGGGGCTCACCAATTCAGCTGGCAGGAAGTAATGAGGAGTTACAGTCGGTGGAATGGAGTGTCTGCTATTGATCCACCTACAATCATAGCACGAATGTAGCGCCCTCGGCAAAAGGGATGTCAGTACATTTGAATTGTACTGGTATGTATGAACAAACTTGTTCCAAGTAAACGCAAACCACACATAAGTAGGAAACAATAATAGATGCAGCAACCAAACACATATGAAGGAACAATCAAGCCAAACAAGTTTACAAAACTTTCCTGTTTTCCCCTTCCACAATTTTACTTTAATAGTTTCACAATTTGCTCATATTTTGTTTTAATAGTTATTTTGATCACTTTCCACCCTTATTACCTCGGCCACCCTTATTATCTTGGTCACCCTTATCACCACAACCCACACCTTATTACTTCGTGTTGCGGCGCGCAACCTGATCCCACCGAACAGTTTCAATCCACGAAAAACACAACAACAACAAACAATTCACAAAGGTCAACAACAATACTTCTCAAGAATTAACAACAACAATGTTACAAGTGTTTCCATAACCATCAATACTATTTCCATCATATTCAACAACCCATATACGTTTAACGTCTCACTGGTAATTGCCCACAACAAGCCATATATATTGCTACCACAGTTATTCCAGTTGCACTAGTCACAATTTCCTTTAGTCATTTATTCCTCAATTACAACCACATAACACAATCACAACGTACAAATCACAAGAAATTCATAAGTAATTTACGTACGTATGAGCTACCAAGCATACGTACATCAAATGAGGCAATTTTACAAGGATCAAAGTTATCCATACATATCTGGAGCCGAATTCCCTTTTTAACTTCTATTCTCAACTCACCAAGTAGTCTAGCAACGTCAATATAGTGCACAAATTAATACACATAACTTAGAATTGAAGTTAACAACTGCTACTTAAACTCATTTAGGTTATTAATCCCTCTTTGAATACTCCTTCACCCCTACCCAATTCCTCATACTAGATTTTAGGTTTTTACTAGACATACATGAAGGATTTCAACCATTATTTCAAGGACTAATGCATGAGACTCCCCCTCTTAGTTTAAACCATAAATTCAATGGGAGAAGTTAGGGATTTTACCTGTAAGGAAAGGGGGTATGAAGATAAGCTTGAAATTTCCTGGCCCGGATGGTTTTGAAGAATCAAATTTTGGAGAAGATGACTTTCTCTCTCAAGACCCTCTCTTGCTCTCTCTTAATTTGCTCAGCAAGATTGTTAAAATGAGGGGGTTGAGGTGTTTTATTGAAAAGGGGTCGGATTTTAAAATCTAGAAAAATAGAAGCCCGATCAAATCTGTGGTCGCATTTTTCGATCGCAGAATCGAAATGCGGTCCGCAGATTGGACCGCAGAAATGCACCCAAAAACCCTGAAGGTCTTCCTGGGCCTGCGACAGGAATGCGGTCCGCATTCCAGTTATTCGATCGCATTTTGCATCGCAGAATTGACCTCCACAAATCCTTGAGGAACTTATGCGATGATATGCGGTCCGAATATTGATTATGCGACCGCATAATGGACCGCATTTTCAACATCAATTTTGAAAACCTTTTTGCTTCACTCTACGGCAGAAATGTAGTCCGCATATTGATTATGCGACCGCATGATGGACCGCATTTTCAACATCAATTTTAACAACCTTTCGGCTTCACTCTGCGGCAGAAATGCGGTCCGCATAGTTGATCTGCGATCGCATTCTGCACCGCAGAATGACAATTTTATGGGAAAACCAATTCTTTTGATTTTAAAGTGCAAAATCAGTAAAAAAGGTCCGAAACGTGGCAAGCTTGCGAGCTGCGAAGAATTCTACACATTCCTAACACATATTCGGACCTTGACACTACGAGCTACTATGTTTTAAGCACAAAATTTTACTGGGCCTTACATCCTCCCCCACTTAGAATCATTCGTCCTCGAATGAGGAGTGTTTTTGAAAAATAGTTGGTTTGAAAAACATGATATGCAGACTTTCAAAATTTTTACTAACTCCCATATTCTTAGAAAAATTTTGCCAAAGTTTCCTTTGTATTATGGACATATCTACCTGTCAGAGAGCCCCCGAAACATATTTTTAAAGATCATTACAGGATTACAACCATCCCTACAACTGTCATACAAATTCCTACCTTAACAATTGCACACATTTGATCACTTAATACGTTTTTCTTATGAATCAGTTATCTCAATGAGTTCCACATAATCTAACCATTTAAACATACTACATGCATACAAGTAGTTTGTTACCAACTTATACAGCCATTAATTGATTACTTATCACAAGAGTTTTTGTCAAACTTTCATTTACCAAAGAGATGTCCACATGACTTAAAACAATCACAACACCTATAAGTCTTGCACAACTAGAGGAACTTCACTAGTATTAGGAAGGAAATAACTCGGACACAATGATAGCTGTTTTAGAGATAGAGGGGTCACATAATTTCTTCTAAACTTGATCAAACAGATGGAGATATTTCTCTTTCATTTCCTTCTCTGCCTCCCACGTAGCTTCCTCAAGCTGTTGACTCCGCCACAACACCTTGACTGAGGCAACTTCCTTATTTCTCAACTTACGGACTTGTCTATCAAGAATGGCAACCGAAACCTCTTTATACGACAATGCTTTATTAACTTCGATAGTCTTGACTGGAACGATGGTGGATGGATCTCCAACCACTTTCTTCAACATGGACACGTGGAACACCGGGTGCACTAATGACATTTCGGGAGGAAATTCCACCCTATAGGCCACCTGCCCTATCCTTTGAACAATTCGATATGGCTCGACATACCCAGGACTCAATTTACCTTTCTTCCCAAAGTGCATGATTCCCTTCATTGGGTATACCCTCAAGAATACCCACTCATTAACTTGAAATTCCAATTCCCTCCGACGAACGTCTGCATAAGACTTTTGCCGACTCTGAGTAGTCTTCATCCTTTTCTGAATGATTTAAACTTTCTCCATGGCCTGGGGTACAAGATCTGGCCCTGTCAATTCTGCTTCGCCCACTTCGAACCACCCAATCGGGGACCTACACTTTCTTCCATATAATGCCTCAAATGGGGCCATCTGAAGGCTAGCATGAAAGTTGTTATTGTAAGCAAATTCTAAAAGGGGCAGGTGATCATCCCAATTACCTTTGAAGTCCAAGACACAAGCCCGAAACATATCTTCAAGCATCTGAATAGTTCGCTCTACTTGACCATCGGTCTGCGGATGGAAAGCCGTGCTAAGATTCACTTGGGAACCCAAACCTTGCTGAAATTTCTTCCAAAAATTAGCTGTGAACTGCGCCCCTCGATCCGAAATAATAGAGATCGGAGTACCATGAAGCCTCACTATTTCCTTGATGTACAACCGAGCATATTGTTCTGCAGTATCAGTGGACTTGACTGGCAGGAAATGAGCTGATTTGGTGAGTCGATCCACTATCACCCAAATTGAGTCGAACTTTCGTTGAGTGCGAGGTAATCCTACCACGAAATCCATGTTGATCATCTCCCACTTCCACATTGGTATTTCCATAAGCTGGGTTAACCCACCGTGCCACTGATGCTCAGCTTTTACTTGCTGACAATTTGGACATTTAGACACAAAGTCAACCACACCCCTCTTCATACCATTCCACCAATAAATTTCCTTGTGATCGTGATACATTTTCGTAGAACCCAGGTGCACCGAATACCTGGAATAATGAGCCTCCGCTATTACTCTCTCCCGAAGGTTATCCACATCTGGAACACATAGCCTTACTTGACATCGTAGCACATCATCATTGTCGTCAAGTGAAAATGCCGAAGTCTTATTGATCAGAACTGCCTCCTTTATCTGTGCCAATGCTGGATCGATGAACTGTTTTTCCTTGACTTCCGTTACGAGTGATGATTCTGCTCTATTACACACCATAATTTCCTCCTCATTTGGGGGTCTAAATGCCAACCTAAGACTGGCCAACTGATAGACCTCCCGAGCTAGGAGCCTCTGGTCCGCCCTCAAGTGAGCCAAACTACTCATGGATTTTCGACTGAGGGCATCGGCCACAACATTCGCCTTACCCGGATGGTATAAGATGTTCATGTCATAATCCTTAAGCAATTCTAACCACCGCCGCTGCCTCAAATTTAACTCCTTCTATTTTAACAAATATTGCAAACTCTTGTGGTTTGAGAACACATCCACATGGACCCCATAAAGGTAATGCCGCCATATTTTCAAGGCAAATACAACTACTGCAAGCTCCAAATCATGCGTCGGGTAATTCTTCTCGTGATTCTTGAGTTGCCTTGAAGCATACGCTATAACCTTCCCACGCTGCATCAGTACACACCCCAAACCGACCCTGGAAGCATCGCTATAGACCACAAATTCTTCCGTGCCTTCCGCCAAGGACAATACCGGTGCCAAGGTCAACCTTGCCTTCAATTCCTGAAAACTTCTCTCACAAGCGTCAGACCATTGGAACTTAACTGCTTTCTGCCTCAATTTAGTTAATGGAGAGGTGAGGGTAGAGAATCCCTCCACAAACCTCCGTTAGTACCCGACTAAATCCAAGAAGCTACGAACCTCCATCGCGGTCGTGGGTCTAGGCCAATCCTTCACCGCTGCAATCTTCTGGGGGTCCACCTGAATCCCCTCACTAGAAACAACGTGACCCAGAAAAGTAACGGACTCCAACCAAAATTCACATTTAGAGAATTTAGCGTACAACTGGTGTTGCTGAAGAGTCTGCAAAACTGCCCTGAGGTGATAGGCATGATCCTCCCGGCTTCGTGAATAAACAAGGATGTCATCAATGAAAACAATCACGAAGGAGTCTAGAAATGGCTTGAAGAATCGGTTCATAAGATCCATAAAAGCTGCCGTGGCGTTGGTTAGCCCAAAAGACATGACCAAGAATTCAAAGTGACCATAGCGAGTTCTAAAAGCGGTCTTGGGAATGTCCTGCTCCCTAATCTTCAATTGGTGATATCCTGACCGCAGATCAATTTTGGAGAAGAATCTTGCACCTTGCAATTGGTCGAACAAATCATCTATCCGAGGCAAAGGATACTTATTTTTGATGGTGACTTTGTTGAGCTACCGATAATGAATACACATCCGGAGCGACCTATCCTTCTTCCTGACAAAAAGAACTGGAGCACCCACGGTGACACACTCGATCGTATGCACCCCTTCTCTAATAAATCCTTCATCTGCTCCTTTAACCCTCTTAGCTCTGCTGGCGCCATTCTGCATGGAGGAATAGATATTGGCTGGGTATCTGGCAACACATCAATCCCGAAATCAACCTCCCTATCTGGGGGGATTCCCGAAAGTTCGCCTGGAAACACTTTAGGAAACTCGTTCACAACCGGCACGGACTCGAGGACAGACACTTCTGATGTGGTGTCCGCCACCCGGACCAAATGATAGATACATCCCTTTTTAATCATCTTTGAACCTTTAAGGTAGGAAATAAACCTACCCTTTGGCACCACACCATTTCCCTTCCACTCAGCAACTGGCTCATTCGGAAACTCGAGCCTCAGGATTCTCGTTCGGCTGTCAAGTTTGGCAAAACATGCATAAAGCCAGTCCATTCCCATAATGACATCAAAACCTGCCATTCCAAGCTCGACAAGATCGGCCGTAGTAATACGACCACACACTGCAACAACACAATTCCTATAAACTCGGGCGACAATGATAGAATCACTAACCGGAGTCGATACAGAGAACGACTCATGAAGCTGTTCGGGTTCTATCCCAAAGCTTGAAGCAATGAATGGGGTGACATAAGACAAAGAAGATCCCGGATCAATAAGAGCATAACAATCAATGGCCTGAACAGACAAGATACCTATAACCACATCTGGAGAGGCCTCTGCACTCTGGCGACCACTCAAAGCATAGAACCGGCTGGGTCCACCTCTACCACGAGCTCCTCCCCTAACAGTACCACGGCCCGTCAGGGCTGGAGGACGTACAGATAATGTAGCGACTGAAGAACCGTATGATTGAGCAGATCCCCTACCCATGCCCTGACTGGGCACTTGATAGTATCACTAGATGTGACCTCTCACCCCGCATCTGAAACACACCGGGATATCCAAGTAGCAAGTCTTTGTATGAAATCTCCCACACATGGGGCATGGAGCCCTCCCCTGCTGCTGTGACCTCCCTCCCGGACGACCAGACTGATGGGGCCTCCTACTGTTTGAACCTTGTCTCATGCGGCTGCTCTGCTGGTAACTGTGCAGGGATGGTGGTGCGCTCTCTGAGGACTGAGCACATGAATGGGATGACCCTGACAACCCTCTCCCCTGAGCTAATCTCCCTGAGTGGCCCACTGATCGGACCCTGCAGCTATTCTCCTTTTCCGCTCGAATATTCAATTTCCTAGTCTCTGTGGCCTGAGCAAATCCCACAATCTTTCCATAGTTCATGTCCGAGTGTGTCACGCCCCAAATCGAGGGACATGACCGGCGCCCGACCGGGTAGCCCCAGTCAAGCGGACCTGGGTGCCTTTCCTATCCCACGTGTTACCCTATATTTTTCATTACTTATTAAACAAGGGATTAACCACTTTATAATTGAAATCACCCTTTTTCAAAACATACACAACATAGTTGATTACTAAACAAGGCTTACAACTCACATTACCCGACGTACAATACATAAGTTCATAACCTACATTTACTGTCTACGGAGCCTCTAAGATATGACAGGATAATACAGTACTTGCTGGTAACAAGGCTCCGGCTATACCTTACACAAAACCAAAATAAAACTCTGAAATAGAAGTGGCATGAGCCACGCAGGGCCCCGAGAGGAAAGGGGCTCACCCAAATGGCCAGTGGAAGATGAAGGAGTGCTACTGCCGATGAACTGAGGTACCTGCTACGGATCCACCTACAATCATAACACGAATGTAGCGCCCCCGGCAAAAGGGACGTCAGTACACTAGAATTGTACTGGTATGTATGAACAAGCTTTGTCCCAAGTAAACTCAAGCCATAGACAAGTAAGTCACGGTAATAGAAACAACCAACAAATATGAAAAGAAATAACAAGATAAGCCAAACAAGTTTTCAACACTTAACTCTGTTTTCAAGAAGTCCTCATCCCATATACAAGTAGAAAACAACAATAGAAGCAACAACCAAACACACATGGAAGGCACAATCAAGCCAAACAAAGGGACAATCAGTGCCCCACAGGTTACAAACTCTCCTGCTGTCTCCTTTCACAATTCCTCATCAATGATTTCACAATTGGTACACATATTGATTTCAATGGCGATTTCGATCGCTTTCCACCCTTATTACCTCGGCCACCCTTATCACCCCAACCCATAATTTATCATTTTGTGTTGCGGCGCGCAACCCGATCCCACCGGACAATTTCATTTCACAACAATCACAACAACAACAATGAACAATTCACAAAGATCACAACAACGACAATAAACATTTCACAAAGATCACAACAACATTTCTTTAAGGAGTAGCAACAATGATTCACAAATGTTCCCATAACCAACAGTACCAATTCCATTATATTCAACAGTTCATAAGCAATTCAAGTCATTGCAATAAGTACCCACAAGAAGCCAAATATGTTATTACCACAGTTGTTCCAATTGCATCATTTATAATTTTCCTTCCATCATTTGTTTCCCAACTCTTACCACATAACACTTTCACAATCACGCAATTAATTCATTGTCAATTACTTGCACCATTAAACCACAAACACTTAATAAAACCAATCAAACACCCAACAAACCAACCACAAGAATTTCACAACAATCCCCGTAGATATCACACACCAAATATTCGTACACCAAACAAGGTGATTTTACAAAGATCAAAGTTAGCCATACATACCTCGTTTAAGCTTTCCTTAAGTTACTACGACGTTTCGGAAATTCTAGCAATCCCAATCTACTTGAAACATAGCAAAATTAAACACAAATTAGGAAGGCATTCATGGTTTCAGCTCCTTGCAGCATTTTATCAAACACTAGTTGGGCGTCTTGATTTTTAATACTCTTTTACAAGATTTTCCTTCATTCCAAAACCCAATCTTTACCTATTTATGTTCATCAATCTTCCCACAACCCTATTTGCACATGCATGCATACATAGTACTACTATACCAAGAATCATACCTCAATGACCCATCTCACAACCTCTACAATACCAACATAACCTAGGTTAGGCACCTATGGCTCCCAATCACCCTCCCATGAGTTCTAATGTATGTATCTTACATGAATAATCACCATAGAGTAGTTAGAGATGATAGACATACCTCTTGTAGTAAGAATTTTAAGAATCCACACTTGAGGTGTTCTTGAAGAATTCAAGAATTTGAAGGAAAATCTAAGGATTTTGAAGATTAATCCTTGTTAGTATAAGTGTTTAAGAGGTAGAAATTACTCAAAGTACTCTAAAAACCTTACCTTAGATCATAGGGATGAAGTTTGGGACGAAACCCCCTTGAGAGAGCAAGTCATAACCCCAAAAATGAGTTGGGAACACTCTAGACCGGTCTTGGGGTATTAAAACTTTTCAGGCGGGCGAAGTTTTGCCCAGACGTGCGAAGTTTTGCAAACTTCGCGCGTTTTTTTGAGCATTCTGCCTCAGACGCGCGAACAACGCGCGAAGTTTCAAAGTTCGCGCGACTGACACCCTCCCAGTAAAATGGTCATAACTTTCTCTATACACCTCCAAATGACGAACGGCTTGTTGCATTGGAAACTAGACTCAAAGGGCTTTAATTTGATAGGTTTATCCTCAAACAAATCCTTATATAACTGGAGATATGATCGTTCAAATTGAGATCTTGTGTGCACTCATTTACATATTTCGTCTAATATGCAATTTTCCAACTTGGCTTAGACTCAGGCCTCTCCTTAGTCCCCAAATCACTTATAATAAGACTTATACACTTATTAACATATCCAATTGGTATACCATAATATCATAAATCCTTATTTGCACACGAGATAAAATAATTTAGCCTACATTTGCACGACGAAATCTTAAATTACTCGAAAAAAATTTTCGGGGCCTTATAGAGTGTAAGGCAGCTGTAGCAACCTCATTCACTACCTAGGGACTAAGGCCCTGAACAAATCGATGAACTCTAGCTGCCATGGTCGACACTAACTGAGGAGTATACTTGGACAACCTCACGAACTCCATGTGGTACTCCCAAACACTCATGTTGCCCTGCTTGAGGGTCTCAAACTCAGTGGCATGGGCTTCTATTGTCTCAGCAGGCAAGAACTGGTCCATGAACGCATTTACAAACTCATCCCATCTGGCCGGAGGTCCTCCCTCCCCACGGGAGTCCTCCCATATCATGAACTATGAATACGCTGCTCCCTTCAACCTGTATGATGCCAACTCAAATCCCTCCGTCTCTGAAGCCTTTATCATTCGAAGGGTTTTATACATCTCATCAAGGAATTCCTGCGGATTGGCCTCTGGATTTGAGCCTGAGAATTCTGGAGCGGCTAGCCGCAAAAACTGGTTAACTCTGGAACTGGCTGAACTTCCTTGTCCACTAGAGGATGCAGGGGCATCCTGGGATCTCTGGGCCTGAGTGGCGACTAACTGGGTCAACATGCGGATGGCTCCTCTAAGGTCCCCATCAGAAGCCTCGGGACCAGGAGCTGGGATGGTGCCCGAATCAGGAATATCGGCAGGAGGGATGGTGGCACCCTCTGCCATTGCAGGAACATGAACATGCTGGGCTGGGATAGACGGGCCAGGTATGTTCAAGGCCAGGGATTCACTCTCTCCTATGGCATTAGGTACAATATTCATAGCCTCACTTATGGCATTGGCCCCAAGGCCAAGTCTAGCTCTCTTCTTAGGTGCCATTACTGAAAAATTTTGGAACAAAGCACGAGTTAGATATAGGTGCTTTCACATTTCACTTCACCGCACGATATGGAATAACAAAGAAGTGGGAGGATTTCCTAAATGTCCATGCAGCCCCCCACTTATAGATGTGGTCGAATTCACACCGATAAGTAGAGCTCTACCAGACACGGCTCCGAGAAATCCTAGGACTCCTTTAAAACCTTAGGCTCTGATACCAAGTTTGTCACGCCCCAAAATTCGAGGGACATGACCGGCGCTCGATCGAGTAACCCCAGTCAAGCGGACCTGGGTGCCTTTCCTATCCCACGTGTTACCCCACATTTTTCATTTCTTATTAACCAAGTGAAACAACTAATTATAATTGGAACACCTTCTTACAAAAGCATACACAACACAGATAATCTTTAGCGTGGTTTATAACTTACATCGCCCAAGTTACAAAATACATATTTTCATAAGTTCTTAACCCACATTGCCTGTCTACGGAGACTCTAAAGATGAAGGAGGAATAATACAATACTTACCGGCAACAAGGCTCCGGCTATACCTTTTACAAATGCCAAAATAGGATTCCAAAAGACAAGAAAAGAAGCGGCATGAGCCACGCAGGGCCCCAAAAGGAAAGGGGCTCACCAATTCACCCGGCAGGAAGTAATGAGGAGCTACGATCGATGGAATGGAGTGCCTGCTATAGATTCACCTACAATCATAACACAAATGTAATGCCCCCGACAAAAGGGACGTCAGTACATTTGAATTGTACTGGTATGTAAGAACAAACTTGTTTCAAGTAAACTCAAACCACACATAAGTAGGAAACATTAATGGATGCAGCAACCAAACACATATGAAGGAACAATCAAGCCAAACAAGTTTACAAACTCTCCTGTTTT
>MU726479.1:184108-216214 GCA_026770625.1 Nicotiana glauca | reverse complement strand
AGTGATTTCGATCACTTTCCACCCTTATTACCTCGACCACCCTTATTACCTTGGCCACCCTTATCACCACAACCCACACCTTATTACTTCGTGTTGCAGCACGCAACCCGATCCCACCGTACAGTTTCAATCCACAAACGACACAACAACAACAACAAACAATTCACAAAGGTGAACAACAATACTTCTCAAGAATCAACAACAACAATGTTACAAGTGTTTCCATAACCATCAATACTATTTCCATCGTATTGAACAACCCATATACATTTAACGTCACACTGGTAATTGCCCACAACAAGCCATAGATATTGTTACCACAGTTATTCCAATTGCACTAGTCACAATTTCCTTTAGTCATTTATTCCTCGATTACAACCACATTACACAATCACAATGTACAAATCACAAGAAATTCATAAGTAATATACGTACGTATCACCTACCAAGCATACGTACATCAGACGAGGCGATTTTACAAGGATAAAAGTTAGACATACATGCCTGGAGCCAAATTCCCTTTTTAAATTTTATTCTCAACTCACCAAGCTGTCTAGCAACGTCAATATAGTGCTCAAATTAATACACATAACTTAGAATTGAAGTTCACAAATGCTACTCAAACTCATTTAGGTTATTAATCCTTCTTTGAATACTCCTTCACCACTACCCAATTCCTCATACTAGATTTTAGGTATTTACTAGACATGCATGAAAGATTTCAACCATTATTTCAAGGACTAATGAATGAGACTCCCCTTCTTAGTTTAAACCATAAATTCAATGGGAGAAGTTAGGGATTTTACCTGTAAGGAAAGGGGGTATGAAGATAAGCTTGAAATTTCCTGGCCCGGATGGTTTTGAAGAATCAAATTTTGGAGAAGATGACTTTCTCTCTCAAGACCCTCTCTTCCTCTCTCTTAATTTGTTTAGCAAGATTGTTAAAATGAGGGGGTTGAGGTGTTTTATTGAAAAGGGGTCGGGTTTTAAAATCTAGAAAAATAGAAGCCCGATCAAATCTGCGGTCGCATTCTGCGATCGCAGAATCGAAATGCGGTCCTCAGATTGGATCGCAGAAATACACCCAAAAACCCTGAAGGTCTGCCTGGGTTTGCGACAGGAATGCGGTCCGCATTTCAGTTATGCGATCGCATTTTGCATCGCAGAATTGACCTCCACAAATCCTTGAGGAACTTATGCGATGATTATGCGGTCCGAATATTGATTATGCGATCACATAATGGACCGCATTTTCAACATCAATTTTGACAACCTTTCTGCTTCACTCTGCGGCAGAAATGCGGTCCGCATATTGATTATTCGACCACATAATGGATCGCATTTTCAACATCAATTTTGACAACCTTTTTGCTTCACTCTGCCGAAGAAATACGGTCCGCATAGTTGATCTGCGACTGCATTCTGGATCGCAGAATGATAATTTTCTGGGAAAATTGATTCTTTTCATTTCTAAGTGTAAAATTAGTAAAAAGGGAAGAATTTTACACATTCCTAACACATATTCGGACCTTGGCACTACGAGCTACAAGGTTTTAAGCACAAAATTTTATGGGGCCTTACATCCTCCCTCACTTAGAATCATTCGTCCTCGAATGAGGATTTTATTTGAAAAACAGTTGGTTTGAAAAATACGATATGCATACTTTCAAAATTTTTACTAACTCCCATATTCTTAGAAAAATTTCGCCAGAGTTTCCTTTGTATTATGGACATATCTACCTATCAGAGAGCCCCCAAAACATATTTTTAAACATCATTATAGGATTACAACCATCCCCACATACCTGATCTGCTACCGCATTCTGGATTGCATAATGGTAATTTTCTAGAAAATTTTGATTCTTGATTTTTAAGTGCAAAATCAGTAAAAAGGGTCCGAACTACAACGAAGAATTCTACACATTCCTAACACATATTTGGACCTTGGCACTACGAGATACTAGGTTTTAAGCACAAAATTTTACGGGGCCTTACAAGAAAGTGATAAAATATTTCACAAAAGGAGACTAAAACCACAATGTACACCTAGTGCTCAACAATATGCTCAAATGAGCTAGATTCTTAGTCGTATCTCTAATTCTTGACTGAATTCATGGCTCTCATAAAATAGATCGGAGTTGCAAGGAAAATTCTGGAAATTACTGTAAAGAATTAAGGGAGACTCCATTGAGGTATGTATGGCTAACCCTTTTCTTTTTTGTATTGAATTCTTAGTATTCAAATGGTTGGCTTGAAGTCTTCAATTGATCCTATTTGATTGGTTGCATTAATGTGTTGGGTAACAGATTCCCATTTCGCATTGTTCTATGTGTTTGTTTGGAATTATAATAATTGTAAGTGTGATCATGTCTTTCAAGGTGTTCGTTATTTTATTAAGCATGTGCATGCCTTGTATGGTAGCCCTTGATAGATGAATAGTGGAACTACATGAACAGATTGACATTGGGAAGACTTGTGATGTTTTGATATATCTGAATGCCAAGGGACAAATAAATGAAAAGAGGTATTGTGATAGGTGTGGGAAATGATGGAAGGGAATGGAAACTAAAGAGTAAATAAAGGAGGTTATGTCCCAAGTGAGTTGGCTTAGCCGATCGGGCCGAGATCGGACGCTATGCTGTACATATAGTGGCATTTATATTGGGTTCCAGAATATTATTGTAAATATAGATGTCTCACTTGGGATGGCTTAGCCGATCGGGCCGAGAGTGGACTCCGTGTTAAAAACCCCACAGTGGTATTATATTTTAAAGACATGGTATTTGGCACTAAATAATATTAACCTAAATAACGGAAAGACTCAACCAAAAATCATGTGAAACTTATTTGGTGCTTCTTCTTGAATTTCTGTGATGTAATTATTGATGATGTAATTGCCTTCCATTGTCTATCTGTTCATTCTATTAAGAATTGTGTTTGCCGTACATACTAGTTCTATTCGCTAGTACTAACGTCCCTTTTGCCGGGGGAGCTACATATTTGAATGGATGTAGGTGGTTCTGTTACTGATAGTGCCGATCGCAGATAGTGGTGAACCCTTGTTCTCTTCATAGATGTCTTGGTGAGCCCCCATTCCTCCCAGGGGTTTGCAGCTATTCTTTGTGTAGGTTATTACATTTTGAGGTATGGCCGGGGCCTTGTCACCGGCACCATCACTTTGGTCTTTTTTTATCCTTAGAGGCTCCATAGACATTTCTGTGCATCATGTACGGGGGCCGGGGTGGTCTTAGAATCATGTTTTATTTTGAAGCATTACATTCTAGATTGTCAACTTTACGTACTTTTGGGAACTAAACTATGGCATGTAATAAACTATAACTGTATGGAAGTCTAAACAATGGTTTAATATTGGGTTATAAAATGAGATGCCCATGATTAAATGTACAACCCCTTTTATTTCAACAATTACACTAAACGAAATCGGGGCCCGTAATTATATCGAGTTGCGTAGGAAGTGTTCAGGTAAGGCGTGCTCGATCGGGTTTTCCTCGGTCGTGCGCCAGTCGCGCTCCCTGAGGTCAAGGTGTGACAATACTGAATGCGGAAGATAAACTAGCACATGCCGATATACTAAAATTCTAGATGATATAAATCAAAGTGCGGAAATACTAATATAAGTCTGAAACATATTTGAAGCCGCAATAATTTAATATGAAAAGCCTGTGACTCTGTCTAGCTATTACTCTAGTCTGTGAAGCCTCTAATGAAGTCTGAAAATACTAAAGATTGTAAGGTAACGATAATGCCCCGAAAGAACTGGGGATCACCAAATAGCTGGTATAGGAATCCTAGCACTCTGAATCGTCAACCTATAAATCATTACTTGCACCGTGAGATGCAGGCCCCAGGCAAAAGGGATGTCAGTACGTTTGAATTGCATTGATATGTAAAATAACTGAAAGAAAGAATTATAAATGCTAAAACTGAAACTTAGCTAATAACTAAGAATTGATAATTGATAACTGAAATGATAACTATTCAAACTGAAACTGAAATGATAGTTGATAACTAAACTGATAACAGAACAGAACATAGGAAGTAAAGATATGAATACTCCCTCTTCTGATGGATGAATCACCTGTTTATCTGAATAAATAAACTGCAACCTCAGGCCCAACATATATGTGCACAAACTGCGTCCTCGAGCCCAAGTATATGTATACATCACTCTAGCCTCAGACCTAAAGATGCACAAAGCATAAACTGCAGCCTCAGGCCCAAAGATGTATAAAATATTAACTACGGCCTCTGGCCCAAAGATGCATAAAGCATTAACTGTGGCCTCAGTCCCAAATACAAGGGTTCAACATTCAGGGAGTTAAAATTAGGAACTGAGAATCATACTACAATACATGATATTGAAATACTGAATCATAGTAGGTACATGATACTCGAATGCTAAATAGAACTATACTGAGACATGTACTCATGAACTGATTATGAAAATTGAAACATTAACTATTTATGACATGCTGAGTAATCTAGACTGAGACTCATGGGCATTAAGCCAAGTCTATATTGATTATGCACTGATTTCACAATGCTCAAAATGAAAGTCGTGAATGAGTTACGAAGCTAGAAAAAAGAAGTTCTGCAACTATTCAAGGAACTAGGCTTAACTATATTTTTGAGGCAATTAGTAACGTGGTAAAAGAAACATAGTCTAGAGAGAATCATTTACATTCCCAACTTAGAGAGTTAGCTTCACATGCCCTAAATTCTTGCTCTTGAGCATAATACAACATTCACCAACCCTTTCAACTTTAATCTATGTAAATACAAGTCAAAGGATTCCATATTAGCAATAATACTCATGTTGTGGTCACTTAGGCATCTCAAACACTTGATGGCATAAAGATACATAGCCCTTATTAATGGTGTTTCTACTCCCAGTAAGTCATTCTCTTGCTCCTAGATAAATTCTAAAATCTCAAATTTCATGTAATCAATATCATTCTTCTTCAACCATAAGATAAACAACACCCTTAACCGATAATCAACAATCAACAAGCCTAACCTATAATTGTTCATGCTTTTCTATCAAACCCATCAAGTCATATCTCATGAACCTGTAGTTTACAACCATTAATCCAATGCTATAATCAATTAGAGGGTGAATATATTACCTTCTTGATGTTCAATCTTCTTGAATTCGAGTTCTAGGGTTTATTCTCTAAACAATGATGCACCAATTGAATATCTAATGATTTGGAGGATTTACCCATGTTAATAAGGTATTGGGGAATTAAAATTAACTTATAATCATCATTAGCACTTCAATTGTATGGTGGAGGGATCTATAAGTGAGCCTACTACGGCAGAGCAGTTATATATGCCGAGCCTTATAGGGCCGTACATCTATATTATGACTTACTATATTGAGAGATTTGAGCCAGTATCAGTAGGTAAGAATATCTTCAGATCATCTTTGACTCCCAGTTACTTTCAGTTATTATATTATCTGTTCAGTTTCAGCTTTCAGTTATTCTATTGCCTTACATACTCGGTACATTATTTTGTACTAAAGTTCCTTTTGCTGGGGACGCTACATTTCATGCCCGCAGGTTCTGATAGACAGCTGGATAAACCTTCCTAGTAGACAGAGTCAAACATCAGCTTGGTTGGTAAGCTCCACTCCTTCGGAGCTACCAGGTCTAGACCTTGGAGTCCATTTTTATACAGATTTGATGGGTAGGTCGAGGCCTATCCCGACTATGATACATTTATCTCTAGAAGCTTGTAGACGAGTCCTGTATATGTTGTATATTAGTTGATATTCATGGCGGCTTCACGGACCTGCATGGTTATATATCAGCTTTTGGGTATGTTTACCCCTCAGATGGGAGGGACGTTATTTTCAGATGATACAGAATATAGCCTCATCGGCCTAAGTTGAGGGTTACCCCTCCAGAGTTCATAGTTACAGAGTGGTATGCTTGGGCCGAGTATGGCCCCAGTGCCAGCTATAGCTCTTCAGGTTCGGGGTGTGACAACAATCCATTTCTCGCAAACATGTAAGGAAAAAATGCCACAGGTCGTGCCCCCTTTTCTCGTGAAACCAGGCTTATGATATTTTGGTTGAGATGACTTATTACTTTTGGAAAAGAGGTTTGCATTTTTGAAGAATCACCTCTTAACGATTTAAGGTGCGTTAGGGCACCTAGAGTGTTCATTGATAACTACGTTTGGTAACCAGAGACAGGATAAGGTCTTGAAATTATACTAAGGGAAATATGTTAGGCACCCCTCAGGATCCATTCTTATACCCATGAGTTACCTCACTAATGACCCCTTGTAGCTATGTGTAAAAATAAGAGCTGAGGTGATGAAGTCTTACCTCTTGGGATAAAGGTTTTGGTCCCTCACTTGACTATATTCAATGATTTAACAAGGATTCATGGAGTAATTTTGATGGGAAGCACTTTCCCATCTTAGAACCCTCTCTCTCACTCTAAAAGTGCAAGGAAAATAGGCTCAAAATGAGTTATTGCACAGGATATAACGATAGGGGTTCGGGTTTAAAATTTAGAAAACTGGAGCCCCGACTCAATCTTCCATCGCATTTACGATTGCAAAGTTGACATGAGGTCCGCATAATGGACCGCAAAATGCTCCCCAAAACATGAAGACGCGGTTTGGGTATGCGACGGAAATGCGGTCCGTATACCCGGACTGCGGTCGCATTATGCACCGCAGAAATGCCCCTCACAAAAATCCCAAGGGAATTATGCGATTACTATTTGGTCCGTATATCAGTTATCTGATCACATAATGACTGCATAGTTGACCTCAAATTGGTTAATAGATTGTTTCACTTTGCGGTGACCATGTGTGTCCGCATACCTGATATGCGATTGCAGAGTTGCACTTTTCTGGAAAACATTATTTCTTGAACTTTTTAGTGCATAGATTCTCATGGGGCCTCACATTTGAGTACTAAACTTACATCAAAATTTGAATACTAAGCTGACATATATATCTGAGTAGTGAACTGGCATGAGTATGAGTAGTGGAAACTTGAATGTCATAACATGCCACGTGAAGTAATTGATGTACCACTGCTAATTATGGGGGAACTCCAGCTCATAAGCTATTTTCCTGATCTTTTGTAGGATCATATTGTCACACCCCGTTTTCTCGCGAAATCGGGTTTCGACACAAGATCACTCTTTTAAGGAAGGGAGGGTTAAAAGAGAAAGTCGCCACCTAACGGGGTTGAGGTGCGTTAAGGTACCTATTTTGCAGATAACTCTATTTAACTAGTTTGCATCACCAAAGATCGGGTAAGGGATTGAAATTACCTCGAATAGAAGGTGCTAGGCACACTTCGAGGTCCACAACTGTGGGTCCTGACCGAACTCAATTATACAAAATAGTTTATGTGATCAAAGATAAGAAAACAAAGGAATTTGGGGAATTAATTATTAAGCAACAAATAATTGATTCAAAGACAAGGTGGGGGTCCTAAATTTTTTAGCCTAAAGGATCACCTCATGCAACATAAATAATACTTCATATTTCTCTCAAGATGGGGGTGTTACTCATTTTATTCAGTGGGCATAGACTATCATCTCCTGCTACCTGATTACTATCTTTAAGTTTTTACGTAAATCGCACTAGTTGATTCCAAACCATACCCTATGCGTGCACTACTCGTCCCATGCCTATGGTCCAGGAGACTTTGGACCATTATTTTGGTAGTTCTAGGCTTCAACTTAGGCAGATGAAAATAATAAAACTAATCGTCATGCAAAATAGGTTGGACTTCATATAAAAGCAGCTAAAGGCTCAAGTTAGCCTCCACACTTTGACAACGAATACATACAAACACATTGAGCATTTGATAGTTGCAGATTTTAAACTATTATTGAATCCTATAGGCATGATCTATACATAATTCAGGTTTTTAATACATCCAGCAATTTTAGATGTAAAAATGCAATTTTGTAGACGTGATTCCTAAACAGATGCATAGTTCAGGGAATCTGATATTGCATATTCATTATTAAGACCGCAGGTTATGAATTATTGATCCTATACACATGATTGCTAAATGATTCTGGATTCCAAAGTTAATGCTATAAACTTGACGTATTTGGTAGGCAGTAAAGTTGTTTGAAGACATAAAGTTCGCAGCATTAATAGAACACCCTATAGGCACGATTTCTAGCGATTGGAAATTGTACCTGATTTTACTACATTTTATCCTTATAGGCATGCTTTCTAGGCTGGTGACAATGTAATGAGAATAACAGAAATGGCATTTGATTAAGCTCCTATAGGCATGAGTTCTGCGTGAACATTGCAAAGAACAATTATTTACGAATCAACATAATCCTATAGGCATTGTTTCTAACAGGTAAACGTAGAACATATTTGAACCAAGTGAAGAACATATATGCAAGATTACTAACACATAATAATCGAACATGTTGGCACATTTTTGAGCAAAATAGAATCCCTATACGTTGAATTTCTAACATAGTAACACATTTGAGCACAGTAAAGCACCTATAAGCATGATCTCTACCCATTGTAATGCAAATGTTAAGATAGAACCCCTTTCCCGATTTTACTAACACCCCAAATGTTATTACAACAATTATTACAAACCCAAATTGAATAGGAATAGATTACAAAGATAAATAACTATAGGGAGCCTACAGTTGGCCGAAAGATACATCCGGCTAGGCCAGGACTTCATTCCCATAATTCACAGTAGCCCAGGAATTATATTTCCATGGACATAGGGTAGCCAGAAATCAATTGATTTACCTAGTAGGTAGAAAACATAGTTAAGCATATAGAACCAAGACACTAGTGTGTCAGAGTACCCAAGGGCTTCACGAGATTCAGGGAATAACTAGGGACCAAGTCCTAGTGTGTTACAGTTCACAAGGGTGTCAAATGAACCCTGAGCAGTGCTCACACTAGGGAGGTCAACGGATAGAACCTAAGTAGCCTTGGCTTTCGGCCAGCTAAGAATAAGAAGCAAATAGTAAGGGAATTGGCTAATTGAGGAACAACACTTAATGGTACAAACAGATTCAAGTTGAGCACATAGGATTGGCAATAGAACATGCTTAGATTTAAGAACAAAGTTAACAAAATTCAAAAAGAAAAAAAAACAAGTTCAACACAGAATGCATAACAAGAAAAGTTGCAAGATAGTCTTATAGTAAGAACAAAAAGAGAGTTCAGATTATGCTATGTGTAGAAGGCTAGTGTCACAAGAATGGATCATATCAATTAGCAACAGGACTTATCATGTTGTGAACTCAAGACATGATGAAAATACAATCAAAACAGGCTACATTACAGCATATTTAGGAAAAGACTTGCTATTTACTTGATTAATACACTCATACTGAGTCAACTGATCCATAGCAAAGGGATATGAGACCATGTTCAAACAAAAAGGGCTAATAGCAAACTTAAACATTCAAGATATGGCTATCAGTGACACATAAGAAAGGCAGAGTTAAAAGAAAGAAATCAACTCAAGTCTAAATATGTCTTAAACTACAAACGTAATGATATTTAGATTAGCAAGGCCTAAAATTGAAATAACACATTGAACAAAAAATCTTCAGAGGTGAAAACACATGTTAAATCAGAATGAAATGACAAAGGTTTGGTAACTCACCAGTTAAATGAAACAAGAAAGAAAGGAAGCCCACATTGTTATTAACATCAACAAAAGATCAAGAACCCATAATTTCTAGACTTGGCTTTTACCCGTCTATGAACCAAAGTGCAGAAAAAAATTGTTAAATAGCAAAGAGCGCACAACTTTAATTTTTAGTAATTTTTCTTAGTGATTCTAGAACTATCTCAAAATGTAATTAGGAGGGGTATATAGTTTAAACATCGAACATATAAATATGGAAAAACATCAATCAAACACCAGAAAGTAAAGTAATTGAAATCAGTAAGGAAAAAAGAAAATTTCAAAACCCTAATTTTAAGTAAAGTACACAAATCAAAAAAAATCTAAAATAAACTAATGCTGCATAGAATAAGATGAACGTAGATAGAAATACCATTTAAATCAGAGAATTGAACCAGATTTGGTTCGATTTAAAGGAGTCTAAAACCCTAATTTTAGGATATTGTCACGCCCCAAATTCGAGGGACATGATCGGCGCCCGACCGGGTAGCCCCAGTCGAACGGACCTGGGTGACTTTCCTATCCCACGCGTACCCCGTATTTTTCATTATCCATTAGTCAAAGGAAATAGTTATTTATAATTAAAACACCATTTTTACAAAACACACATAGTCACTTAATGAGGTTTACAACTTTCATCACCCAATATACAAAATACATATGTACATAAGTTCGTAACCCACACTTACTGTCTACGGAGCCTCTAAAAGTACAACAGGATAATACAGTATTTACCGGTAACAAGGCTCCGACTATACCTTACACAAAACAAAAATAAAACTCCGGACGCAAGCGGCCTGAGCCACACAGGGCCCCGAGAGGAGTGGGGCTCACCAAAAAGCTGATGGAGATGTAGAGGGAGCTACGATCGGTGGGCTGGAGCACCTGCCGCGGATACACCTACAATCATAACATGAATGTAGCGCCCCCGGCAAAAAAGGACGTCAGTACATTTGAATTGTACTGGTATGTATAACAAACCTTACCCTGAGTAACCTCAAGCCATACACAAGTAATAAACAATAGAAGGAAGCAACAATTGAGTACACACAAAGAAGAAAATCAAGGAAAACAAATTAACAAACTCTCCTTTCCCCATCATCATTTCCACATTTTCAATTTCACAACGTTCTCATATTTCATTTCAATAGTGATACCGATCACCTTCCACCCTTATTACCTCGGCCATCCTTATGACCTCGGCCACCCTTATCACCACAACCCACATCTTATTACTTCATGTTATGGCGCGCAACCCGATCCCACCGAGCAATCACAATTCACAATACAATACCACAACAATAATAATTTACAAGGATAACCACAACAAGTTTTAAGAACAACAACCACAATTCCTAATAACAACAACAACACAACTCACAAAAGGTTTAGGTGACTACCCATACAATTTCCATCTTTTTCAACAGCCCGTTATACCATTTAGATCACAATAATAGTTTTCCACGACTATCCACAAGGGATGTTATCACAGTTGTTTCAATTTCACCAATTAAGATTCCTCTCTATCATTTAGTCCACAGTCCTTGCCACATAACACATTCGCAATCACAACTTAGTTTATTGCCATATACTTGCACAATCATATCGGATGTCTTAACCAACAACGCATAAGGCACAATATTTACATGAATTCACAAATAGCCCACAAAAGTAAACACATCCTGCTCACAAGAGTTTAACTTCACAACTAATTCATGGAGATATCACATACCAAGTATTTGGACACCATACAAGGCGATTTTACAAAGGTTAAAGTTAGCCATACATACCTGAAGCTGAATTCCTTTCTAACTCCTACTTCCAATTCACCCAAAAAATCTAGCAACGTCAATATAGTGCACAAATTAATACACATAACTTAGAATTGAAGTTCACAATTGCTACTCAAACTCATTTAGTTTATCAACCCCTCTTTGAATACTCATTTACTCATACCCAATTCCTCATACTAGATTTTAGGTGTTTAATAGACATGCATGCATGATTTCAACCATTATTTTAAGGACTAATGCATGAGGCTCCCCCTCTTAGTTTAAACCAAAAATTCAATCGGAGAAGTTAGGGATTTTACCTGTAAGGAAAGGGGATATGAAGATAAGGTTGAAATTTCCCGGCCCGGATGGTTTTTAAGAACCAAATTTTGGAGAAGATAACTTTCTCTCTCAAGAACCTCTCTTCCTCACTCTTAATTTGTTCAGCAAGATAGTTAAAATGAGGGAGTTGAGGTGTTTTATTAAAAAGGGGCCGGGTTTCAAAATTTAGAAAAAAAAAAGCCCGAGCAAAATCTGCGGTCGCATTCTACGATCGCAAAATTAAAATGTGGTCCGCAGATTGGACTGCAGAAATGCGCCCAAAACTCTGAAGGTCTGCCTGGGTCTGTGACAGGAATGCAGTCTGCATTCCTGTTATGCAGTCGCATTTTGCACTGTAGAATTGACCTCCACAAATCCTTGAGGAATTTATGCGACGATTATGCGGTCCGCATATTGATTATGCGATCGCATAATGGACCGCATTTTCAGCATCAATTTTGACAACCCTTCTGCTTCACTCTGCAGCAGAAATGCGGTCCGCATAGCTGATCTGCGATCGCATTCTGGACTGCAGAATCACAATTTTTTGGAAAATTGATTCTTTTGATTTTTAAGTGCAAAATTAGTAAAAAGGGTTCGAAAGCTCGCCATGAAGAATTCTAAACATTCCTAATACATATTCGGACCTTGACAATACGAGCTACTAGGTTTTGAGCACAAGATTTTACGGGGCCTTGCAGATATGTAAGAAATTGGTAGAGAAGAACAAATTACACATAATAGGAGGCATATAGACGAGATAACACTTAAAATCACAGGATCAAATCATATTTGATTATATTTGAAAGATATTTGAAACCCTAATTTTTAGGGTAAGTAAGAATCACAGAGATACATAAAGATTCATACCATAAAAGAACAAGAATGAACATAGATGGAAAAGGTCAAGGAATTGAACCAGTTTTAGTTCGAAGTTGAAGAGATCTACTTGCCATGTTTAGGCAAGTGGTATATAAAAGGTTCCAGTACTATGGGGAAATAGAATATACAAGAAACAACTAGGTAATCCCATGTCTGGTTGGATTAGGAGAGACAATTGGGGTGATATGGCTATGGTTTGGGCAGAGAGGTAAGAGAGGTTTGAGAGCATTTGAAGGCGGTGGGTGATGGGGAATGGTTAGGGTTAGGGTAGGGGTTGGTTAGTTAAAAGGATATGAGTAATATGGGCCGTTGATCTTAGAGATCAACATCAGTGATTAGTCTTGGGTCGGGTTAGTTAATTGATTGGGCTGAGGGGTTATTTGGTTTGGGCTCAAGTATTATTGTGCTGGGGCTGGGGTAGTTTAGGTCTGAAATGAGGATGAATTTAGGGCCATATTTTAAATACCTAATTTTTAACAAATAAATAATTTACAAACGTAATAAATAAATAACAAAAATATCATTTATGCATGAAAATGATTAAAAATATTACTTAACATTATAAAAATATAAAAAGTCATTTCTGCATAAATATGCAAAAATGTGCAACTTACCCTAGAAATCCAAATGTAATCATAAAAATTGCACTAATAAATATTTACATTATGCTGATATAAATAATGAGTTTAGAGGATTAAATAATCATAAGATAATTTGGAGGATAATTATTGGATATTTATACAATAAAATGCAGGAATAAATTGTTTTAAAGTCTTTAAGAATTATGAAAAATTATAAAAATACTTGTGTGTATTTATAAATAAGATTATGATGATTATGCACTATTTTAAAAGAGTGTGTGTGTGTGTATATATATATATGAGTGAAAAATTGGGTATCAATAGCTATCTCTCTCTACCCGGAAAAAATGAAAGAGTTGTTTGGTAAAGAAATGACGGCCGATTTTGACCGAATGGGATGATTTAAAAAATTGAGTTTGAACGATTTCTGAGTTACCTGCATGTCCTTGGATTTATAGGAATCAGGCCATGTGTAGTTCTGGACCCAACGGTGAATGAGACCGATGGAATTGTCATAGGAATGGTCCTGTGTTTCGGAAAGGGTTCTTTTGAGAAGGATAGTATCGAGTGCGGAGTTATGAATGTGAATCTGAAACGTAATGGATGTGTTATAGAGAAAGTATCTAAAAAGACACAAGAAGAAAGTGAGTAATTGATGGGAGTCAGTTACGTTTAAAACATGTGAACGTTGTAACTAGAATCCGGAGCAAAGATTGTCCCTATTTGAAGAACGATTACTTCCTGGATTACCTGAAAAATGTAATATACGATGCATGCAAAACACGTATGGGTTATTGTGAGAATTTAAATATGATACAAATTCCCTTTGGACCAAGAAGACTGCCTTCGGACGGTGAGGATGATGTCCTTAGACAATGACATCCCGGGCCATGAATCATGTGATAGGAAATTTGCAGGCCATGAAATGATGTTTTCATGCCATGATAATGGTTCCACTTAACCATGAAGCCTTTGAATAATGATTTGATATACTGAGATCCTCATGCCATGACATGGTGACTTTCAGTTATGAGGATGATGCCTTCAGACAAAAATGGCGATGTTTCAGCCCATGTAATGAAGAGACATGGTGCTGGTTCAAATAAAAAGCGAAAGAAGGCTGAGCATAGTATTGAATAAGATTGGTAGAGAGCTTAGCGCCGGGGAAGGTAAAATAGTGCAAGATTTCAAGTATCGTAGCAAGGAAAGGTGGAGCTTAGCCTTACACAGTCGGGGAGGCAACACTTAGACTTATGCAAGAAAGGGAGACAATTCTTACTCTCGGTGCGAGGAAAGGTAGTGTTGCCTTATTCAATTAGGGAGGCAAAGCTTAGCCTCATGCCAGAAGAGGAGACTAAGTTTAGTATCGATGCAAGGAAATGTAATGTTTAGCCTTATGCAATTAGGGAGGCAAGGCTTAGCCTCATGCAAGAAGAGGGGATAATTCTTAGTCTTGATGCAAGGAAAGGCAGTGCTTATCCTTATGCAATTAAGGAGGCAAGGTCTAGCCTCATGCGAGAAGAGGAGATAGGGCTTAGTCTCATGCAGGGGAACGCAGTGCTTAGGCTTATGCAAAATGGAGACAATGCTTAGTCTCATGCAGGGAAAGGCAGTTCTTAGCCTTATGCAATTAGGGAAGAAGGGCTTAGCCTTATGCAAAGTGGAGACAATGCTTAGTCTCGATGCAAGGAAAGGCAGTGCTTAGACTTATGCAATTAGGAAGGCATGGCCTAGCCTTATGCAAATGGAGACAATGTTTAGTCTCATGCACAGGAAGGTAGTGCTTGGCCTTATGCAATTAAGGAGGCAGGGATTAGCCTTATGTAAAGAGGGAGGCAGGGTGTCACGCCCCAAAATCAGAGGAGCGCGACCGATGCTCAACCGAGTAAACTCGACCAAGCAAGCCTGTTAGGTTCCATTCTACCCAAACTAATTCGTGAGTAAATAGGATATGGACTCCATTAATCATACTTTTGTAAGTATTTCATTAAGAACTTACATTTCATTTCCATGAGCAGCTTAAATCATAATTATCAAAATATTACAAGTTTTATAAATCTTCCAAAACATCAATATTTCTACTTTAATTCCAATACCCGACACTACCAATAACCTGTTTACGGAGCCTTTAAACATAGCTAAAGAGTACTGTAATATAGAAATGTCGGTAACAAGGCTATAGCTATACCTCAAATACAAAGTACATGATAGACAAATGATCAGGACCCCGAAACAAAGTGGGGCTCACCAAGTTAGTTGAAAGGATGATGCAGCACTAGCTGCAACCAACACTGCCTGCTATAGCAACACCTACATCCATTTAAAGACGTAGCGCCCCCAGAAAAAGCAACGTTAGTGCCATCGAATAGCACTAGTATGTATAACTAAACACCATCTAGTTAGAAAGAACTTTCATACAATAATAAGGAAACCACGAGTACAACTCAAACACTTTAAATTACACAACATTATCAAATAAAAGAATCATACAATTTTCAAATTATGTTTACATAATCTTTAGTTTGGGGAATTCCATACTATTTCTCATTTGTTTACAATACCACCGCTATCATGAGCGGAGTCCGATTTCGACCCGATCGACCAGGTCGCCTCACTCGAGGAATACATTACAATCACAATCTCATTTTTCCTTTTCCTTTTCGGAATTCATTCATAATACCATTGCTATCTTGAGCAGAGTCCAATCTCGGCCCGATCGGCTATGCCACCTTGCCAAGGCATTTTTCCCTTCTCATTAACCATTTCGTCTCACATATATCATTTCAGAGGCACTTGGGGCCACAACTTATCACATCATTCTTGGCACTAGGAGACATTTTAACATCGTTACCAATTTTAATATTAGCTTTTCCATTTAGGACAGTAGGTGCACATAAAGCAAATAGAAATTGTAAGCATAGATGAGACTCTACATAGATGGCACAATGTATGCAACTTCAATTTCAATTTAAGGTCTTAGCATTTTAATACATGATTCATATTCCTTGCACCCTTTTTAAGTTATTAATAATAGCACATTTATCATATTGGAATACATCTTTCACAAATATGGGGTCACAACACCAATTCATGTAAGTATCAATCAAAGCAAGAATCCAAAGTTCAGTCTTTACAACATTTACACAAGCATCGATAGAACTCAATGTCTAAAAGATGGGGTTTTAGCCATACATTCCTTGTTTAAGCTTTTCTTAAGTTACTACAACGTTCGGGAAATTCTAGCAATCCCAATCTACTTTGAGACATAACAAAATTGAACACAAATTAGAAAGGTATTCATCATTTCAGCTCATTTGATCATTTTATCAAATGCTAGTTGAGCATCTTGATTTCAAATCTCTTTTACAAGGTTTCCTTCATTTCCCAACCCAATATTTACTTATTTATGTTCTACAATCTTTCTACAAGCTTACTTTGTACATGCATGTATATATAATAGTATTACACCCAAGAATCATACCCCAATAACCCATCTTATACCCCAAACTCGAAATTAAAGCCTAATGTATAGAATCTTACCTCTTAGATGAAGAACTTGTAATAAACTTCTTTGATTCTTGAAGATTGATACAAGATTGGATGATTGAATACTGGGTTCCTCCTTCTCTCTCTAAAATGCTCTCAATTCTCTCGAAAATCAGTGGAAAAATGACCCCAATGTAGCCCCAAAGACTATATATTAAAAGAGGGTCGGGTTATTAAAATAGGAAAATTTTCCCCACGAATGCGAGTTTGCGGTCGCATAATGGACCGCAGAATGGGTATGCTGGCCGCAAACACGTCGCAAAACTAGGTGCCCAAAGCTGGGCTACACTGTTCCAGTTTGTGACCAGATTTATGATCGCAAATCAAGTATGTGGACCGCATAATGGTTTTTGCGATCGCATATCTGACACAGGATCACATTTTTCTAGCCTTTGGTAATTTGATCATAACTTTGTGTAGGAATGTCCAAATGATGAACGGTTTGAAGCATTGGAAACTAGACTCAAAGACCTTTAATTTTTTAGGTTATTCACCACATAAAACCTTATACCTATTTAGATGTGCTTGTTCAAATTATGGACTAGTGCAAGTAACTTTGGAATCTTAGCCTATTATGAACTTTTCCAATTTTCCTTAGACTTAGGCATTTCCTCGGACCCCGAATTACTTACCATAAGACACATAAACATATTTACCAAATCCAATTGGTGTACACCATGCTTTTAGCATATAAAATATTACAATAAGCCTACGTGGCACCAAGAAATCCTAGTTTACTTAGCAAAATTTTTTGGGGCCTTACATTCTCCCCCCCTTAGGATCATTCATCCTCGAATGAGGAGTAGAGTCCAAACTAAATGTATAACATAATAAGTCTCTTTATAACCTACCTCAAGTCCCTAAATTTTAACTAACTCCCAAATGTTTCAGAAATTTCGGTATAGTCTCCTTTGTAACTAGGCCTATCCACCTGTCAGAGAACCACCAAAACCATCTTAAAAACACTTCCACAATGAGATAAAGCACCACAATGTATATATCGACAATACCAGTTTTACAATTACAAGCACTACATTATCATAAGGATACTTGGACATAAACCGCACATTTCTAAATCATAATACCTAGAAGGTATCTTTCAAGTCAAAGATTTTTGATATACAATCAAGCAAAAATATTTCCCTTCCACGATACTTTCGGCCTTCAAGGTGGCCTCCTCGATTCACAAACTTTGCCATAACACATTCACGGAAGCAATCCCAACCCCTAAACTTATCTAACATGGATGACAACTAGATACCTCGCATAAGATAACTATCCATTAACATTCACCTTCAATAATTTACACCAGGATGATACACAATGATCTCCACTTACCTTCTTAGACATAGACATATGAAAATACAAATTTACGAGGAATAACTATGGGGAAACATCATAGTCCTAGTGCGACCTAATGGGAAATGCGCTTACGTACCCATCATTATCAATTCACATAACATCTACATGGGAAAATTTTGAGAATAACCAGTTCACCCTCCAAAACTCTAAATCTCTAGGCGAACATTCACATTAAAACCTTGATGACCTTCTACAATTACTCTAAGATGTGCTATCATAAATTGACCATAAAAAATACCTATTAAAATATATGTGATCACATTGCGAAGCTTCCTCTTTGACTTGTCTGAACTTACAATACCTAATGGATCTAATACAACGAGGAACAACAGAGTTCAAGATTAGGCTGGAGTTATTCAGGAATCCATTAATATGCTGAGCAGAGAATTTCATAAGGTTATATGCTAAGAGACACAAAGATTAGTACTAACAATACTCACATGGTTAATCATTGTGACGACATCAATTATTAGACAAATAAGACATAGGGGTAACTCATATATTGCAAAAGGAACCATTAAGGAGGAATACTCAAGTACTTGAACCACCCGTTGTCATGCCCCAAATCGAGGGACATGACCGGCGCCCGACTGGGCAGCCCTAGTCAAGTGGACCTGGGTGCCTTTCCTATTCCACGTGTTACCCTGTATTTTCATTTCTCATTAATCAAGGAACTAACCATTTTATAATTGAAATCACCTTTTTCAAAACATACAGAACATACTTGGTTAATTAACAAAGTTTACAACTTACATCGCCCGACATACAATCACATAAGTTCACAACCCACATTTACTATCTACGGAGCCTCTAAAGATACAATAGGATAATACAGTACTTGTCAGTAATAAGGTTCCGGCTATACCTTACACAAAACAAAAATAAGACTCTGGAGTAGAAGCGGCATGAGCCACGCAGGGCCCCGAGAGGAAGGGGGCTCACCAATACAGTTGATGGAAAATGAATGAGTGCTACAGCCGGTGAACTGGGGTACCTGATATAGATCCACCTACAATTATAACACGAATGTAGCGCCCCCGGCAAAAGGGACGTCAGTACATTTGAATTGTACTGGTATGTATAAACAAACTTTTCCCTAAGCAAACTAAAACCATACACAAGTAGAAATTAATAATGGGATCAACAATCAATACACATGAAAGAAAACAATCAAGCCAAACAAGTTTACAATCTCTCCATTTCCCTTCCAACACTTTTCACATCAAGGATTTCACAACTTTCTCATATTTTCATTTCAATAGTGATTTCGATCACTTTCCACCCTTATTACCTTGGCCACCCATATTACCTCGGCCACCCTTATAACCACAACCCACACCTTATAACTTCAGGTTACGGCGCGCAACCCAATCCCACCGTACAGTTACAATTCACAAACAACACAACAACAATCAACAATTAACAAAGATCAACACAACACTTCTTAAGAAATAAATACAAAAAACTTACAAATATTTCCATAACCATCAATACTATTTCCATCATATTCAACAACTCATCTGCGTTTTACGTCACAACGATAATTGCCACAATAAGCCATAGAAGTTGTTACTAAAGTCATTCCAGTTGCATCACTTATGATTTCCTTCCATCATTTGTTCCTCAACTCTTACCACATAACACATTCACAATCATACCAATCACACGAATTTCACAAATAATCCACGTAGATGTCACATACCGAACATTCATACACCAAACAAGGCAATTTTACAAAGGTCAAAGTTAGCCATACATACCTGGAGTCGAACTCCCTTTAACTTCTATTTTATATTCACCAAATAATCTAGCAACATCAATCTAGTGCACAAGTTAATACACATGACTTAGAATTGGGGTTTACAATTACTACTCAAACTTATTTAGGTTATCAACCCTTGTTTTTCAAACCTCTATCTCTACCCAATTTCCCTTTGCTAGGTTTTAGGTTTTAAGAAGGCACGCATGTACAATTTCAACCATTATTTCCAACAATCAATACATGAGACTCCCCTCCTTCATTTAAACCTAAAAATCAAGGGAAAAGTTTAGGGATTTTTACCTACAAGAATGGGGATGTGGGAAATTACTTTGAATTTTCCCGACCCGGATAATTTTAAAGAATAAAATTGATGAAGATCACTTTCTCTCTCAAGAACCCTCTCTTCCCTCTCTCTAATTTTGATCAGAAGATCGTAAAAAATGAGGGGTTGGGGTGTTTTATTAAAAAGGGGTCGGGTTTAAAATTTTAGAAAAATAGAAGCCCGAGCTGGATCTGTGGTCGCACTTTGTGATTGTAGAATCGGAATGCGGTCTGCAGAAGTGCCCCAAAACTCTAAGCATTTCTGATTGGGTATGCGACGGGAATGTGGTCCGCATTCCTTTTTTGCGGTCGCATAATGCACCGCAGAACTGACCTTCAAAAATCCTTGAGGAACTTATGCGACGACTATGCAGTCTGCATATTGATTATTCGATCGCATAATGGACCGCATTTTCAACATCAATTTCGACTAACTCTCTGATTAACTCTGCGACAGAAATGCGGTCCTCACACCTGATCTGCGACCGCATTCTGATGGCATTTTTCTGGAAAAATTGGATTCTTGATTTTTAAGTGCAAAATCACTACAAGTTACTAGGATTTGAGCACAAACTTTCACGGGGCCTTACATCCTCCCCCACTTAAAATCATTCTTCCTCGCATGAGGATTTTTGAAAATAAATTGGTTTGAAAAAACATGATATGCAAGCTCCCAAATTTTTCACTAACTCCCATATTTTAGAAAAATTTTGCCAGAGTTTCCTTTGTAATTTGGACATATCTACCTGTCAGAGAGTCCCTGAAATACATTTCCATGCACCATTACAGAATTCCTGTTATCCCTATAACTGATGTACAGTTCATCACCCCTATACTTGCACATATTCAATCACTTGACGCACTTTTGCACATAGTTTGATTACTATAATGAGTCCCATATAGTTTAACCACTTTGATTCACCACACACATGTAAATTAATCATTACCAATCTATACTATCATAAGCCAATTACCTATCACAAGAGTTCTTACGAAACTTTCATTTACCAAGAAGGGTTTGCATATGGCTCAAATAGTCACAACATATAGAATTTTGGTACAACTTGAAAAATTACAATAGTAAAGCATTTAGGGGAGAAATGGGGTGTCTTTGCACCAAAATGGGACACAATGCCAGTTCGCTTAGGGACGAGAGTTTGCACGATCACTACTAGACTTGTTCAAACAACTGGGGATATTTTTCTTTCATCTCATCTTCCGCTTCCCACGTGGCTTCCTTGACTTGTTGATTTTGCCACAACACTTTAACTGAAGCAATTTCCTTATTTCGCAATTTACAGACTTGCCTATCCAGAATAGAAATCGGAATTTCTTCATACGATAACTCTTCATTAACCTTGATGTCTTCAACTGGCTTAATGGTGGACAGATCTCCAGCCACTTTCCTTAACATAGACACATGGAACACCGGGTGCACTAAGGACATTTCAGGGGGAAACTCCAGCCTAAAAGAAACTTGCCCGGTCCTTTGAATGATCCGATAAGGCCCGACATACCTAGGACTCAACTTCCCTTTCTTCCCGAATTGCATGACTCCCTTCTTAGGAGATACCCTCAAGAACACCTAATCATCAACTTGAAATTCCAATTCTCTTCGATGAACGTCCGCATAGAATTTCTGGCAACTCTGAGCAGTTTTCATCCTTTCCTGAATGACTTTAACTTTCTCCATAGCCTGGTGCACAAGATCCGGTCTTATCAATTCTGCTTCACCCACTTCAAACCACCCAATCGGAGACCTAGTACTTCTTCCGTACAATGCCTCAAATGGGGCCATCTGAATGCTAGCATGAATGCTGTTATTGTAAGAAAATTCTATAAGTGGCAAGTGATCATTCCAATTACCTTTGAAATCCAAGACACAAGCCCGCAACATATCTTCAAGCGTCTGAATAGTCCGCTCGGCCTGACTGTCAGTCTATGGATGGAAAGTTGTGCTGAGATTCACCTGAGTACCCAACCCTTGCTGAAATTTCTTCCAAAAGTTAGCTGTGAACTGAGCCCCTCGATCCGAAATAATAGAAAGTGGAGTACCATGAAGCCTCACTATTTCCTTGATATACAACCGAGCATATTGTTCTACAGTATCGGTGGACTTGACTGGCAAGAAATGGGCTGATTTGGTGAGTCGATCCACATTACCCAACTTGAGTCGAATTTACGCTGAGTGCGAGGTAATCCTACAACAAAATCCATGTTGATCATCTCCCATTTCCACATTGGTATTTCCATAAGGTGGGTTAACCCACCGGGCCGCTGATGCTCAACTTTTATTTACTGATAATTTGGACATTTAGATACAAAGTCCGCCACACCCCTCTTCATACCGTTCCACCAGTAAATCTCCTTAAGATCATGATACATTTTCGTAGAACCTTGGTGCACAGAATACCTTGAATTATAAGCCTCCGCCATTACCCTCTCCTAAAGCTTATCCATATCCGGGACACATAGCGTACCTTGACACTACAATACACCATCCTTGCCGCCGAGTGAAAATACTGAAGTCTTTTTATTCAAAACTGCTTCCTTCATCTGAGACAGTACTGGATCAATAAACTGCTTTTCCTTGACTTCCGCTACGAGTGACGATTCTGCTCCATTATGCACCATAACAATCCCTTGTCTGATGTCAAAATACAAACCCCTAAACTTGCCAATTGATAAACCTCCTGAGCCAAGGGCCTTTGATCCACTCCCATATAATCCAAACTACCCATATACTTCTGACTAAGAGCATCGGCCACCACGTTCGCTTTCCCTGGATGGTACAAAATGTTCAAATCATAATTCTTGAGCAATTCTAACCACCGTCGCTGCCTCAAATTCAACTCCTTCTACTTGAACAAATACTGGAGACTCTTCTGGTCTGAGAACACATCTACATAGACCCCATAAAGATAATGCCGTCATATTTTCAAAGCAAACACAACTGTCGCAAGCTCCAAATCATGCGTCGGATAATTCTTCTCGTGATTCTTAAGCTGCCTCGAAGGCTATAACCTTCCCATGCTGCATCAATACACATCCTAAACCGACCCTGGAGGCCTTACAATAAACCACAAATCCTTCCGTGCCTTCTGGCAAAGCCAATATTGGTGCCGAGGTCAACCTTGACTTCAATTATTGAAAAATTTTCTCACAAGCGTTGGACCATTGGAACTTGACTACTTTCTGGGTCAATTTAGTCAATGGGGAGGCGAGGGTTGAGAACCCCACCACAAACCTCCGATAGTACCCTGCTAAACCCAAGAAGCTACGAACCTCCGTCGGGGTCGTGGGTCTAGGCAAATCTTTCACTGCTGCAATCTTCTGGGGGTCTACCTAAATCCCTTAACTAGAAACAACATGACCCAATAAGGCAACAGACTCCAACCAAAACTCACATATAATTTAGCATACAATTGGTGCTGATGAAGAGTCTGTAGAACAACCCTGAGGTGACCAGCATGATCCTCCCGGCTCCGCGAATAAACAAGGATGTCATCAGTAAAAACAATCACGAAGGAGTCTAGAAATGGCTTGAAGACCTGATTCATAAGATCCGTAAAAGCTGTCGGGGTGTTGGTTAGCCCAAAAGACATGACCAAGAATTTGAAATGACCATAGCGAGTTCTGAAGGTGGTCTTAGGAATATCCTGCTCTCTGATCTTCAATTGGTGATACCCGGACCGCAGATCAATTTTGGAGAAGAACTTTGCACCTTGCAATTGTTCGAACAAATCATCTATCCGAGTTAAGGGATATTTATTCTTGATGGTGACTTTGTTAAGCTGCCGATAATCAATGCACATCTGAAGCGACCCATCCTTCTTTCTGACAAAAAGAACCGGAGAACCCCACGGTGACACACTCGGTTGTATGAACCCCTTCTCTAATAAATCCTTCAGCTGCTCCTTTAACTCTCTTAACTCTGCTGGCACCATTCTGTATGCTGGAATAGATATTGGCTGAGTATCTGGCAATAAATCATTCCCGATATCAACCTCCCTATCTGGCGGAATCTTTGGAAGCTCATCCGGAAACACTTCAAGAAACTCATTAACGACTGGCACGAACTCGGGGGTAGACACTTCTGAAGTGGTATCTGCTACCCAGACCAAATCATGGATACATCCCTTCTTAATCATCTTTGAAGCCTTAAGGTGCGAAATAAACCTACCCTTCGGTACCACACCATTCCCCTTCCACTCGATAACTGGCTCATTGGGGAACTCGAGTCTCATGACTCTCGTTCGACAGTCAAGTTTAGCAAAGCACGAATAAAGCCAGTTCATCCCCATGATTACATCAAAATCTACCATTACAAGCTCAATAAGATTGGCCGTGGTAACACGACCACACAGAATTCCTATAAACTCGCGAGGGTATAATAGAATCACCAACCGGAGTCGATACACAGAACGACTCATGAAGATGTTCGGGTTCTATCCCAAAACTTAAAGCAAAGAATGGAGTGACATAAGACAAAGAGGACCCCGTATCAATAAGAGCATAACATAAATGGCCTGAACAGACAAGATACTTGTAACAACATCTGGAGAAGACTCAGCACTCTGGCGACCACTCAAAGCATATAACCGGCTAGGTCCACCTCTACCACGAGCTCCACCCCTAACTGCACCACGCCTTACTGGAGCTGGAGGACTCACGAATGACATAGAAACTGAAGAACCAGATGATTGGGTAGATCCCCTACCCATACCCTGACTGGGTGCACGACAGTCTCGCTGGATGTGACCTCTCACCCAGCACCTATAACATACCTGGATATCCAAATAGCAAGTCTCTGTATGGAATTTCCCACACTTGGGGCATGTAGTTCCCCCTACTGCCGAGACATCACTGTTGGACGACCGGACTGACGGGACCTCCTACTGTCTGAACCTGGTCTCGAGTGACTGCTCTGCTGATAACTATGCACAGATGGCAGTGCACTCGCTGAGGACTGAACATATGACTGAGATCGCCCTGATGACCCTCTCCCCGGAACTGGTCTCCCTGAGTGACCCATTGACCGGGCCCTACTGCTACTCTCCCTTTCTGCTCATATCTTCAACTTCCTAGCCTCTGTGGCCTGAGCGAATCCTACAGTCTTTCCATAATTCATATCTGAGTGTAAGGCTACTGTAGCAGCCTCATTCACTACCAAAGGACTAAGACCCTGAACGAAACGCCAAACTTGAGCATCCATGGTCGACACTAATTGAGGAGCATACTTGGAGAACCTCACAAACTCCATATGGTACTCCCAAACATTCATACTGCCCTTCTTGAGAACGCCGAACTCAGTGGCATGAGCTGCCATTGTCTTGGCAGGCAAGAAGTGGTCTACAAAGGCATCTACAAACTCATCCCATCTAGCTGGAGGTCTTCCCTACTCATGGGAATCCTCCCACATCTCGAACCACGAATGTGCTGCTCCCCTCAACTTGTATGAAGCCAACTCAACCCCCTCTATCTCTATAGCCTTCATCACTCGAAGGGTCTTATACATCTCATCAAGGAAATCCTGCGGATCGGCCTCTAGGTCTGTGCCTTTGAATTCTAGATGGGCCTATCACAGAAACTGGTATACTCTGGAGCTAGCGGAATCTCCCAGTCCGCTAGAGGACACAGGGGCATCATGAGATCTCTGTGCCTGGGCGGACACTAACTGGGTCAACATACAGATGGCTCCTCTAAGGTCCCCATCAGAAACCCTGGACCGAAAGCTGGAACAGTATTAGGATTTGGAACATCGACGAGAGGGATGGTGGCACCCTCTACCGCAGCTGGAACAGGAATGCTTGGATCTAGAATAGATGGGCCAGGCAAATTCAAGGCTAGGGAGTCACTTTCACGCACGACATCAGGTACATGATTCACGACCACACATGGGGTGGCGTCGGCCCCAAGGCCGAGTCTAGCTTTCTTCTTAGGTGCCATTTCTGAAAATTTCGGAACAAATCACGAGTTAGATGTAAGTACTTCCACTTTCCAATTCACCGCATGATATGGAATAACAAAGAAGAGGATAGTTTCCTAAATGCCCGTGTAGCCCCTTACTTATAGATGTGGTCGACAACACACCAATAAGAAGGGCTCTACTAGGCACGGCTCCGAGACATCCTGGGATTCTTTTAAAACCTTAGGCTCTGATACCAAGTTTGTCATGCCCCAAACCGAGGTACATGACTGGCGCCCGACCGGGTAGCCCCAGTTAAGCGGACCTGGGTGCCCTTCCTATCCCACGTGTCCCCGTATTTTCATTTCTCATTAATCAAGGAACTAACCATTTTAAAATAAAATCCCCTATTTCAAAACATATACAACATACTTGGTTACTTAACGAAGTTTACAACTCACATCGCCTGACATACAATTACATAAGTTCACAACCCACATTCACTTTCTACAGAGCCTCTAAAGATACAACAAGACAATACAGTACTTGTTGGTAAAAAGGCTCTGGCTATAACTTACACAAAACCAAAATAAGACTCTGGAGTAGAAGCGGCATGAGCCATGCAGGGCCCCGAGAGGAAGGGGGATCACCAATACGGCTGATGGAAGATGAAGGAGTTCTACTACCGGTGAACTGGGGTACCTGATATAGATCCACCTACAATTATAACACGAATGTAGCGCCCCCGGCAAAAGGGACGTCAGTACATTTGAATTATACTGGTATGTATAAACAAACTTTTCCCTAAGCAAACTCAAACCATACACAAGTAGCAAGTAATAATGGGATCAACAATCAATACACATGAAAGAAAACAATCAAGCCAAACAAGTTTACAATCTCTCCATTTCCCTTTCAACATTTTTCACATCAAGGATTTCACAACTTTCTCATATTTTCATTTCAATAGTGATTTCGATCACTTTCCACCCTTATTACCTTGGCCACCCTTATTACCTCGGCCACCCTTATAACCACAACCCACACCTTATAATTTCAGGTTGTGGCGCGCAACCCGATCCCACCGTATAGTTACAATTCACAAACAGCACAACAACAATCAACAATTCACAAAGATCAACACAACAATTTTTAAGAAATAACTACAAAAACTTACAAATATTTCCATAACCATCAATACTATTTCCATCATATTCAACAACTTATATGCGTTTTACGCCACAATGATAATTTCCACAATAAGCCATAGATGTTGTTACTACAGTCATTCCAGTTGCATCACTTACGATTTCCTTCTGTCATTTCTTCCTCAGCTCTTACCACATAACACATTCACAATCATACCAATCACACGAATTTCACTAATAATAGACGTAGATGTCACATACCAAACATCCGTACACCAAACAAGGTGATTTTACAAAGGTCAAAGTTAGCCATACATACCTGGAGTCGAATTCCTTTTTAACTTCTATTTTCAATTCAACAAATAATCTAGCAACGTCAATCTAGTGCACAAGTTAATGCACATGACTTGGAATTGGGGTTCACAATTTCTACTCAAACTTATTTAGGTTATCAACCCTTCTTTTGCAAACCTTTATCTCTACCCAGTTTCCCTTTGCTAGGTTTTAGGTTTGAAGAATGCATGCATGTACTATTTCAACCATTATTTCCAACAATCAATGGATGAGACTCCCCCCTTAATTTAAACCTGAAAATCAAGGGAAAAGGTTAGGGATTTTACGTGCAAGAATGGGGATGAGGGCAATTACTTTGAATTTTCCCGGCCCAGATAGTTTTGAAGAATCAAATTGATGAAGAGCACTTTCTCTCTCAAGAACCCTCTCTTCCCTCTCTCTTATTTTGTTCAGAATATTGTAAAAAATGAGTGGTTGGGGTGTTTTATTAAAAAGTGGTAGGGTTTAAAATTTTAAAAAAAATAGAAGTCCAAGTAGGATCTGCGGTCGCAATTTGCGATCGCAGATTGGACCGCAGAAGTACCCCAAAACTCTAAAGTTGAATTACTCTCTTAACATTAATTGACACACGGAATCTATGCCACAAGCCCATGACTATGAAAAGAAGAACATTTATGAGATTATCATATTTCAAACAGCTTAACCCTTCCTGATAGTTGATCCTATATGATAGAACTAATGATACGACAACTTGTCTTTCAAATCAATATGCTCATGATATGTGCAAAAATCTAAAGGCATCTAATATCAACCTTTTACGAGTGAAACCACATAGCTAGGACATCCTACCATAGGGGTGAAATCATGTATCGGTTAGAGGAGTTCCAATGGTTGACGTAATGCTCCGGGAAGAAATACAATTAAAACTCATATCCTCCTTAAGGAGGTAGAACGACAGCGGTAGCGAAATTTCCCGCACATGACAATGATGTTATCAATAATCCTAGAAGCCGAGTGAGTAGAGAGCCACATAACCTCATCAAATCCGACCCATTCATCACTTATGAAAAGGGGACGCACTTTGGTTTGAAACTATGGAAATATAAGCTTGAACTTAGGGGAAATAATTACTTTTGGAACCCATGAGACAAGCCCACGTAGCCCTAGAAAATCGATAACAATGGAGAGAAAGTACTTAAAAACATTACGAGTTGGTATAAAACAAGGCCTCAAAGTGCCCACATGGATAAGTTTGAAAGAATGAAACGTCTAATGCATTTGTTGGGGAAGAGTAACCTAGGTTATCTAGTAATAGAGACAAGCATAGCAGGCAAATGGTTGTTAGAAGAACATCTACAAGGAATACCAATAATATTTATTTATTCTAACAAAAAGAGTATGTTCCAATCCTTAATGCTACAAGACTTCCTTTTTGATGCCATGACACATAAATGAATTTTACAATGAGAGTTATCAGATGAAATAGATAGTAGGGTAGCAAAACTAATGAGTACTATTTGGAAACACCAAGCTTAAACTAAGTAGAAGACATTAGAAGTCTATAGTTAAGGGGGATTTACCCACTTTCAGTGTCCTTTTAGAAAAGGGTACTTGTAGAGTATATAAAAATGAGGTGAATTTAATCGAATTGTATAGTGTGATAACTAGTCGAGATATTGAGATAATATCGCATTGAAGATTATAGGTAAACAACACACGATGCAAGACAAATGAAAAGAAAGTGAAAGTGCGTTATGGAAGTAACCTTTACATTGTAACCACTAGGAAGGGTGGTAATATAAAGCGATTACGAGAAGCTACATTTTTGAAAGAAGATCTCTGTATGAAGTCATGTGATGTATAGCTCCAGAATTCTAAAATCCAATTATGTTTAGCAACTCTACTTCATAATGAAGCAATACAACACACTTCTACACAACCAGCTATTACAAACCACATTGGGAGATGTAATAAGACTTGACTGAGAGAAAGGCTTTGACATATGAATGTGTTACTAGGTGTATTTCTCCTTAGTTAACCCAAAACTTAAAGGTGAGAGTTATACTGATAAGCAGATCGTTGGACTAGCGCATGTGTAGATAATCCATTATCAAAAGGAAATCATTCAATCACAGCAATTGTGACATTCCATCAACCCTTGATGAAATTGAAGTGATATGGGGACCCGATGAGATAGTATAGAATAATCATGGAGGTTTTACAGATGTTCATAATGTGTTCTTCATGGATTTTGAATTGAGAACAACTCAAATGCTAATGAACGACAGAAAAACATGAGAAACAGTCATTCTGCTATAATAATCCCCAAAGGTGTGCTTGGTCTTGACGGAGAGCCTATTAAGGGTCCTTACGAGAAAGAAAGTGTTACAATGACCCATAGAAGGATATGTTCTCTCATGGTTATCGAATAAGTATGGGGAAACTAGCATAATGAAATCACTAACTAAAGAACACAATTAACACATGTTATGGAGGTGTAAAGAGAAAATAAACATATATTATAAGTTGGACATGCTTTTGCTATATAAACTCCTAACATGCAATATACGACCATGCCACGAGCAACCAAAATACTAGGATAAAGTGAGCTACTTACTGCAGGATATCCCAAGTGGACACAAAAGTTATGGCGACACAATATCTTCATATGACAGGGATGTGAGGATCCCAATTTTCAGAGAGACTTTATGCACACGGTGACCATTTTGATTGACGTGCACTCATGTGATAAGTGTTAAGGTATGCTCTTATGTTACTAGGTAGTGAGAAGCTTTTATGAAGATATATGCAAGAGAGTAGATTTACTATTCAAACCATATAAGTCATATACACAACTGAATAAAAGAGTGACTCGAGAAGGATAGCAACACTGGGATGCTTTACATTGAAATCGACACCACATAGGTAAACATTACAACGGTGCATGCATAGGCACAAGTGGGCAGATGTTGTCCATTTCAATAAAATATTCCATGAGAAATTCATCGGGTATAGTCCCTCGTTAAGAATTTAGGAAAAGAAAGTGGGAACTATTAATCCTAGAATTATAACTCCATTCAAAGACGTATTTATAGAAATTAATTTCACAAGAGGATGTAAATAAGAGAATTTGTAATAGAGTGGATTCACGAATAATGTGTCTTATTCAAAGAGTCAATACATGCAATGTTTTGTTATTCAATACCTTGTTAAGACCATGTTTATGAGAATTCTTCAATATGGATGTACATATACTGTAAGGCCCCGTGAAATCCCGACTCAAAAAACCCGGATCCCGTGGTGCCAAGTTAGGATTGTGTGTTTCGCGGACCATTTCGGATTGAATGATGTATTAAAAACTCAAGAATAAGTTTCCAGAATAAACGCGAGAAATGCGGTCCAGAATGCGGTCGCATAATTGAAATGCAGACCGCATACCTGCCGCAGAATGAGGCAGAATGTTGGTTAAAATTGAAGTTAGAAATGCGGTCGAAATGCGGTCGCATAATAAAAAATGTGGACCGCATAAGTCGTCGCATATTTTCCTTTGAATTTGCGAAGGTCAGTTCTGCGGTGCACTTTGCGACCGCAGAACACGAATGCGGACCGCATTATTACCGCAGACAGAGTCAGAATACTTAGTTATTGGGAACATTCTGCGGTCCATTATGCGAACCGCATGTTTACTCTACGATCGCAAATGCGACCCCATAGTTGACTCGGGGCTCCAATTTTCTAATTTTTAACCCGACTTCCCTATCGATATAACCGGTGTTTTAGCTCATTTTGAGCATTCATCTGAGCAATTCTAGAGAGAGTAAGAGGTTCCTTAGAGAGGGAAAGTCTCCCATCAAATTATTCCACAAGATTGGGCTAAATCATTGAAGAAAATCAAGGAAAGGCTCCTGAATCTTCATCCCAAGAGGTAAGGCTCTATCACCTCAGCTCATATTTGTATACATAGCCATATGGGACCATTAGTGAAGTAATTCATGGGTATGAGAATGAATCTGTTGCATGCATGCCACCATAGAGTATTGGAAAGTAGTAAAATTAAAAAGGAGGCAATTGGGGGTATAACATGATAGAAATTCCTCACAAAAAGGGGCCTAAGATACAATGCACCTTTAGTGTTTGATGATATGCTTGAGCCAAGCTAGAACTTCAGTTTCATCTCTAATTCTCAATTTTTAATTCGAAATTTCTTGTTCAATAGATTGAAGATCTAAGAGTTCCGGGAAAATTGTAAAAGAATAAGGAAAGGCTTTGTTGAGGTATGTATGGCTAAAACCCCCTTCTATTATAAATCGAGCTCCGTTGGTGCTTACGAACATGTGGTAAGAGTGGAATTGGTTAGTGTATTGATTGATTGCGAAATTAATTGATTTACATATATCTATACATGTTCGTGAAGGATGTGCCTCAATGTGAATAACGTGCCAATCTTGATAATTAGAGAATGATGAAAAGTATCATTATTTGTTGAGCCTCAATGTGAATAACGTGCCAATCTTGATA